>JAAGNO010021312.1:0-11965 GCA_033439905.1 Ceryle rudis | reverse complement strand
TGTCAACACTGGCCCATAGGAATCCAGTCCTCAGACCTGCCTGAATGGCCTGCAATATCTCTAATAAATACATTCTGTGCATTCTATTTTATATTAATTATTTATGTTATGATAATTCCTGTTATCACATCAGGTTATAGAAAAGAAAGAAGACAATTTGGGTTGTATTATTTTTTGAACTAATAGCTTCTTGTTGCTTCTGAAAGAACCTGCAGGAGATTTTTTTTGTTCTCTGCTGAAATTTTCCATTTTCTGAAGAGCTGGCACTCTCCTCAGCCCAAATAAAGCAAACAGTAATGTGGAATACAGAAGTAACTTATGAGATGCTTTTCTGTCAGTAGAATCTTTAAAAATGAGTTAGTAAATGCTGACAGTGGTATTAAGCAATTCCAGCTCCAGCTAGCATTACACTTTCTCCTTTGGAAACGTTCATTATGTATGGTTTTATTGCTATAAAACACAACTAGACCACAGCCATACATTGGCATTTTGGAAAGGGGGGGGAGAGAAAAATAATAATAATAAAAAAAAGATATTTTCAACAGCCACAGAGAATTTTTCTGATTAATTTCTTTAAAATTTCTCAGGTTTTGCTATTCACAGTCACTCAAGGACTATCTTGTTATAGGAGTAGAAGAAAAATACTGTGTGTATTCTTTTGCCTAACTAGTCATCACTGTTCCCATGGTCCTTGTTTAACTGTGTTAGCAACTGACCTGTGCTATGAAAGTTATGGTAAAATACTGGTGCTATGCTCTTTGACTTATTAAACCACAGAAAATATTTTGCCTAGATTTTGGTAATCAAAAGCAGTTCTTCACCCACAGTAAATACAGCTGCAGGTGGCCCGGTAAGCTGCAGTGTTCCAAAATAAATTATATTTATTTTTAAGTTCTTTGATTTCTCTGCATTTCCATGTGCTCTCTTTGTCTTCTGTCTTTTCTTCTGGTTGCATGTGAGTACCCGCAGAGGTGGGTACTGTAGCAGTCATGGTCATGACTGGTGGGGGTTACCTGACCCGTGGGTGTGTAAAGATGGTGACTGTGGGGTGCTCAGGTTTCTGCAGCACACAAGGACACAGACGTCAGAGTTTCTAAGAATTTCTTTGTTACAAATTATTAAAAAACAAACAAAACAAAACAAAAAACAACCAACAACAAGAAAAAAAAAAAAGAAAGAAACCCCACAACAAACCCAAAACTCCCTCCCCCAAGAAAACCCCAAACCCAAAGCATTATAACTATCAATATCTAAAAATATATGCTACAATTCACTACAAAATCACCATTATGAAAGCAAGTATATATCTATCACAGAGTCACAGAAATCACAGAATCGCTATGGTTGGAGAAGACCTTTAAGATCATCAAGTCCAACCATTACCTAACTCTACCAGGGCCACTACTACACCATATCCGTAAGCACCATATCTAGACAGCTTTTAAAGACATCCAGGCATGGTGATTCAACCACTTCCTCGGTCAGCTTGTTCCAGTCTTTGATAACCCTTTCTGTATAAAAGTTTTTTGTGATGTCCAAACTAAACCTCCCCTGGTGTAACTTGATGCCATTTCCTCTTGTCCTACCAGCTGTGACTTGTGAGAAGAGACCTGCACCCACCTCTCTACAACCTCCTTTCAGGTATATTACAAGGTATATTTCAGGTATATTTCCAACACACACACACACCCCTCCCCAGAGAGCAGGGACATCTGCAACCAGAGCAGGTTGCTCAGAGCCCAGACGAACATCACCTGGAATAGTTCCAGGGATGGGGCAGCAACCACCTCTCTGGGCAACCTGGGCCAGGGTCTCACAATCCCCAGTGTAAAAAATGTCTTACTTCTCTCTAGTCTAAATCTCCCTCTTTTTATTTAAAAGCATCACCCCTTGTCTTATCACAACAGGCCCTGCTCAAAAGTCTGTCCCCATCTTTCTGATGGGCCCCCTTTAAGTACTGAAAGGCTACAATAAGGTCTCTCTAGACCATGTCACTCAGAGCCACATCCAGTCTTTCCTTAAACACCTCCTGGGATGGTGACTCCACCACCTCCCTGGGCAGTCCATTCCAGTGTCTGGTCACCCTTCCCATGAGGAAGTGCTTCCTAAGATCCACCTAACCCTCTCCTGGAGCAGCTTCAGGCCGTGCCCTCTCATCCTGTCACTGGTTTCCTGGGAGAAGAGCCCGACCCCCGCCTGACTACAACTTCCCTTCCGGTACCTGTAGAGAGTGATGAGGTCCCCCCTGAGTGTCCTATTCTCCAAGCTGAACAACCCCAGCTCCCTCAGCCTCTCCTCATAGAAGAAAATGTACAAGCCACTAAGGCTTGCTCCTTTGGAGCATTCCCTAAAACTTGGGCTAAATTACAGTCTGAAAGGGTGTTACCTTAAACAAAGCAGATGACCAGAATGTCTGATACAAGAGGAGACAGAAAATCTGGATGGGTCTGCTGTTTAGCTGGCATCACACTTGTAGTTTGAGCTGATTGTAGTGTAAGCTATTAAACTGGTAATATTAACCTCTCATGACTGCTAAGAACAGAGTTTGAAAGTGAATTAAAATTGTCAAAGCAGCTATGCTTTTTTAATGCTTTTTTGGAATGCATCAGAAAGTTCTATTTACTGTAATGACTGGTCCCCCCACATCACCTCTGGCCCCTTCAGGTCACACTTTGGAGAGCTGGGAAGGTGATACCATGGGAGGAAACATCTCTTCCATCCCTGGAACAACTGAGAGCAGCAGTTCTGAGCTCTGAATGCTCCTAGCCTCCTTTATGCCACCAAGTGATGAGCAAGCTTCATTCATGTTCTCCTGATTTCAGTTTGTTGCTCTTTAGCAGAAGACTGAAGGAGGAAAGAGGAGCCAGATCACAGCACTATGCACTTTTTTTTTTTCCCCTTAAACAGGACATGCCAAAGATGGAAATTCACATTGCATGCAGGCAAGCTGGAAATAATTATTTTTGTTCCCATGAGTCAACTGTAAGCACTCTATTTCCTCGCCCTTCATTTGTGTGGTGTTTGTGCTGTGTTGCTTGGCAGCATTGCAAGGAACAGTTTCAGAATGATGGCGTACTTGGGATAAGGAGCAAATAAAGCAAAGGATACAAGGGAAAAGACAAATCCAAAGGCAAGAAACCAAACCTGTACTTTAGGTAAGCTGTTTCCAGTGTAGATCTCATTGTAGAACAAAACTTGTCTCCATTTTTAGAAAGTTATGTGCAAAAGTTGAACCAGTTTAAAAAAATCGATACTTTCCCTTGTAATTTCACTCAGCAGAAACTTCTCCAAGATTGTTTTGCTTTCTTCAAGAGCAGCTTTTCAAGGATGTATTTCAGCTTACTGAAAACATTACAAATCTGATTCGTGCTTTTAGGCCAACTGAGTGAGGTTGCTTATCAATGTTCAAACTCAACTGGTGAGAAGCTGAAGGAGCATGGTTAGCAGGCTGTGCCCCAATAGAGGAGGTCTCCTGCCCCTTCAGGGGATTCTGTGCCTCCTCATGATCTTTGCTGTACGTCCCAGCTGTTAACCTCAGAGATCAGTCATTGGGAAAGCTGGAGTAGAGGAAAGAAAAAGCATAAGCAAAGCAGAGTCTAGTCTCATTGGTAGCTCTGAAGGAGCTACAGGTTTAAAGCAGCTTTCAGAGGCACCTTAATATGTGGGAGAAACTAGTCCGTGGTCCCAGCTGGCTTTGGACAGAGCCATCACAGGCTGTCTCCTAACTTTCCTTGCACTAGTATCTACAGCAGTTAAGATTCAGACTTTTCTAGGTTTTCTGGAAAGGGATGGCATCAATGACTTATGGAGAGGATGCTGCAATAACATAGCACTTAGCTTATGCACAGTTATGGCACAGAAAGTGAGCTCCTGGAGCGTAGACAGATATCAGATAAACCATCCTAAAAATAATACAGAGGCCTTAAAAATAATACACAGAGGCCTTAGCTGGTACCTCTTAGGAAATATGAGCATGTGTCAGATGAAATATGCAATAATTTATAAATCGGCCAAATCCAGATAGAACTTCACAGAAATGCAAGCTACATTTTCATGACAAAAACTGTGCTCCTGTTTCTGGCTTTAAAGTGGGTAGACACAGTGTTTTCTTCTTTAACATCATTGTAGAAATTTCTGAATGGTTTTGACTGACTTTCCTTTTTAGTAACAGACTTAAATGACTATGGAGCATAAAAAAAATCTCTGTCCAAAGGTAGAATTTTAACAATATTAAAAACAACTCACCGGAAGCTTACCGTGTTTTTATTGATCTGTGATACGACCTATGAATTACTATTTCTATTCTAACTGCCCTTCTGAAGTCTAATGCCAGCCAGTTGTAACGACAATAATGATTTTCAAAGGAGATTGATTAGACTAAAACTACCGTTCTATTGATTACAAGTATTCAACTATTGATTACTGGAACATTACTTAAAAGGTACCAGCATGCTCTGCTTATACTTCTGTGGTTTGCCAGGCTTCCTGCCCCTCCCTGTAACATTCAATTAAGGGGGAGCTGTAATAGTCACAAAGAATAAAATTAGCATTAGCACTTGCAGATGTGGCAAGTTTGTTTTCTATTGAAGAAGTGATTCAAATTTATCAATTTTTTTTGTGCCACATTTTCAGATATTTGATAATAATTGTCAGTCTGGGTCAAAGAGCATGCGAATTCCCTGGTTTCCTACAATAGATATATGTTGGTTAACCTCTGTGCTCAAATCTGGGTCTACATATGGAACATAATGTGACCCATGTGAGGACTAGCAGCTGGAACCCATGGCCAGATGCTTCTTTTCATTGCTAAAGTTGTATTTCTCAATCATTTCTCATGCCGAAGGGGTGGAAACTACCTGTAGTCTTTGAGTTTCACGCATCTCAACTTTGCTTAGCCTTTCCTAGTTATTATTGTTTAGTTGATAATAAGTCTTTTGATGCTAAGATACCTGAAATACATAAGCTTTACTGTCAGATTTATGGTGTGCCTTTCTTTTCTTTGTCAGTGCTGTCAGCAGCTATAAAGAGCAAAAATTGCATTCAGCACAAGGTCTTGTCCTCTTTGAATTTATAGCATGAACGTGCTGGGTTAAAAGAACTTGACTGCAAAGTCAGTGCTAGAAAAAAAATGGTGAGCACGAAAAAGAAATTCAAGTAGAAGCAAATATTTTCTGGGCTAGGCTTCAATAGAAGACATGAAATAAGACATGGGAATGCTCAGTGTATGACCAGGGAGAAAAAATGTCTGGACTACATGATCAGCAAAAGAGTACTTTCTTTCTTACCAATAGAGCCAAAGACTTCCTAGAAGGTACAATAGTACGTGACTAAACCATTGTAATACATGTAAAAGGGAAAAAAAAAAATACTAGGACCACACAAGCAACTTTATTTAACAAATAATTTTGAATCGTTCATTTTGTGACCTTGTTCATGTTAATCTCGATAATAATCTAAGAATGAAAGCCCAACTGGACCACACCAAATGTCCCATGTGTTCCAGCAATGGCCATTGGAGATGCTACTAAAGGATACCATGCAAATCTATTCACTAGCTATATTTATAACCTTGCATTCAGAATTGCTGGGATCTGTTGTCTATTGGTCTCCCTCTTCCTCCTGCCTTGCATTTGGAAAAAGTGCATGGATGTTGCCCCTCTCCTGGGCACCCTGGAAAATGAATGCCTGCCCAGGGCTGGATTGCTACCAGCATTGCCCACTGTCCTCTGCTGGACTTCATGGCACTTCTGGGTTTCTCCGTTGATGCAGGGAGGAGGACTGGCAAAAGAAGGACCGAGACAGTACACTGCCAGTGGCCCTTCACACCCAAATGTCCCCTCACTCTGTGACATTATCCAGTTAATGGAATCAGAACGAGCAGGCCAACTCTCTGCTCTTCTCAGTGACATCCAATAATAGGACATGGGGCAGTGGGTGCAAGATGGAACAGAGGAGGCTCCATGTAAATATAAGGAGAAACGTTCCCACAGTGAGGGTGACAGAACTGGAACAGGCTGCCCGGGGAGGTCATGAACTCAACTGTAACTATCTCTAGTGGGGAATCAGGGTCCTTGGGGAGGGGCCTACAGGAACACCGTAAAGTGAGAGCAAGCTGCTCACAAGGGTGGATGGCTCCCTCCCTTGACATTTCCTCCTCGAGTCTTGCCACCCAGTACACCTAAGATGAGACCACTGGCATAGACCCTGGCAGACACTGCAATCCTGTCTTTGGGGCAAGCATAAATTACAGGCCCAGGCCCTCTCTGATGTTCTCCTTAACACATCTGAGGGGATCTTGTCCATGACCCACAAGAGATTCCAGCAGGCAGAACCAGCCATGGGGGTAACAATCAGGCAAGGAGTCAATGACACTATGGAGTGAGAAGGAACATTGATATGTTTCCCCAAGAGTATCTAGACCATTAGGTTTAATTCCTTTTTGAACCTGCTGATACTGTCTACCTCCACAACGACCTGTAGCAACAATTTCCACATCACTACTGTCTGTGAAAAGTACAGTCATTTTTTAATCCCGGAGAAGAGAAGACTGAGAGGAGAATTTATCAGTATCTATAAATATCTAAAGGATGGGTAAAAGGAAGATGGAATCAGAGACTCTTTTCAGTGGTGCTGAGTGACAAGACAAGGGGCAATGGGAACAAACTGGAACACAGGAGGTTCCATTGAAATATGAGGAAAAACCTCCTTACTGTGAGGGTGACAGAGCCTGGAACAGGCTGCTCAGGGAGGTTGTGGAGTCTCCTTCTCTGGAGAGATCCAAACCCCATCTGGATGTGATCCTGGGTATTGTGCTCTGGTCAAACCTGCTTTGCTGGGGACATTGGACTAGATAATCTCTAGAAATCCCTTCCACCTCCAACAATTCTGTGATTCTGTGAAGCCAAGTGTCAATTTCAATAACAATCCTCTAATGCTAGTACCATAAGATTTGGTGAATAAAAGTCCTATGTTCATCTTACTCATTGCCATTAATATTTTGTAAGCCAATGATATCTTTTTTCTCCACCACCAGCCACCTTCTCTGTAAACCAAAAAGCTTCAACCTCTTGTCTCCCTTCATAGGAGAGCTGCATCATAATTTTGTGCAGTGCACCAGTATCTTGAAGGAAGGGTGCCATACGATACTCAGTTGTTCAAACAATAGTCTGTGCAGGTGGCCCAAGGTTTTATGTATTAACAAAATGACGTTTTCTGTTTTATTCTCAATCTATTTAGCTAGGTTTTCTGGTCTCTACTGCACACTGAGGTGATTCCTTCAGAGAACTGTCAGTTACTCCAGGATTTCTTTCATGAGCTGTAAGTGCCAGTTCTGCTAAGTTCTGCATTCAGAGCCATGTAGGCACGGGCTAGTTTATTTTTATCTGTATGTATTAGCTTGCATCTACCTACACTGAGATATATGTGCCACCTTTTTGCCTACTCTCTCAGTCTTGTGAGATGCACCTGGAGTTTCTTGTCAGTGTCTCTGTTTTCTTTGATCTCTAACCCCAGCTGTAGTCTCCTTTCATATGTAATCTCATTCCCTCCTCCTTCTCCAGAACAGACAACTCCAATCTCCTTGTCATTTCTGGAGGCTCCCATTGTACAGCTGCCCATGAGGTCCTCCCAAATGGCCATCATTCCCTGTCTCTGCACTGACCTCCTCCATCAAACATCTTCACCACATCCTCGCTATATTCTCACCACATCCTCGCTATATTCTCACCAGTTTCCAGTTTCCTCTTCTCTAATTCTTACACTCATTTATTAGTCTTCCACTCACTGTGTACCCATCTCCTGGCAAACTTTCCCCATGTTGTTTCTTTCTTCTTACAAAAGTAATTAATACCAATCTTTCTGTCTGGGCAAGAACTTCTCTCAAGAACTTCTTCTCTAAATGGCTTTCCTTTCTCACCCTCTGTTTCCTGTTATTCCTTCAAACTGCTCACCAAAGTATGAACCACTTTAACAGGAGTTAGTCCACTTTTGAATCTTATGTTCCATGCGCATCCTGCCCCAGTTCTCACACCCATTCATCAACCATGTCCCTTAACCTCTTCTATGAGATGCATCATGAACTTTTCTCCACTCCATTCCTCTGGCCCAGGTGTAGTCACTCATGCAGACTGATCCCTGCTGCCTAGTTGCAGAATGGGCATAAACAGACAAGAAGAGACAGGATTCCCTCTCTCAGAAGTGGTGTTCAGTTTCATTGTAGGGGAGCAGAGTAAACACAGGGAACATACAGTTTTTCTTCCTAGACTGGAGAGTCCTATTGCTCTGCAGACTTGTTCAGTCTGCTTGGCACTAAAAGCTGCAAAACAACGGACTGTGTTCACTAAGGCTGAAACCTTCAGAGCTGCAGGTTGCTAAACATAAGAAGACTCTCCTGAACACTGTATTGTGGAATTTTCCATTTTTTATAAAAGCAGGAATTTGACATTTAACATCTGACATCATCTCACTGTATTTCTCAAATGCATTTCATAAATAAGCTATCAGCACTGCATATTTTATAGTATTTTAGTTTCAAAGTTCCCAATTTTTCATAATCATGAAAACAAGTGGGTCTGGATTAAACAAATGAGGGAAGGAGACTGGGAAGCCAAACCTGCTGTAAAAAAGAAGAGAAAAAGAATACTGGAGGGAGTAAAGAACTGAGGATACACATGGAGAAAAGCCATGCATGCCTAGCTTTATCAAAAGAAGCTAAATAAAACACAGAAGAGAAATAAGTAAGAATAGACAGAAACAAAAAAAAGTCTACAGAAGTTACAGAAAAATCTATCATTGTAAAACGAAACAGAAAAAAAAAAATCCAACCAACAAAGTTCAAATTTTATATAAAGCAGCAGCTGAATACAAAGAAGATGAAAAAAAATGAAAATTTATTTTAAGATGATAAATAGAAAGGGGAAATTAACTGAGGTAAAGAAGAGAAAAACAGAACAGAAGGAAGGTGGTGGCTACAAAAGGAACATTAATGATTCTGGAGTGTTTCAAAGTATTGCCATAAAGTACACAAGATGTTAACATTCTGAGAAGCCACTGAGGGCATGCTGGAAGAGGAAGTGAAGCATGTGTTTTTGTGGTTAGCTGGCCCAATTAGTGATGGAAATTGACCTGATTTAGTAAGCAGGAGATATGCTTTTATAAATCACTGTCTTAAATATAATGGATGTTTTACCCATTTTAACAACTTAGCTGCGACTCCTTTGATGCTTGTTGGTGCTTTTTGTTGAACATGGCTTGTTGGGACATTTTATTTATACACAGTGCTAAGCAAGCCAGTGTTTTTACATAAATGCTCACTTCACTGTCTTTACTAAAAATAATAGACTGGTTTTAATCAGGTATAAAACTTTGTGAAGGCTTTTTTTTTTTTTTTTTTTTCTACAGAGAAAGTGGTGGTGAGACACTGGAACAGGTTGCCCAGAGAAGTTGTGGGCGCCTCATCCCTGAGAGTGTTCAAGCCCAGGCTGGATGAGGCTCTGAGCAACCTGGTCTAGTGGGAGGTGTCCCTGCCCATGGCAAGGGGGTTGGAACTAGATGATCTTTAATGTCCTTTCCAACCCAAATCATTCTATGATTCTATATCCATTATTGGTTTTGAGTAGGTCAATAATGCATAAACAACTGAGCCAGCTTCAAATATAAATGATTTCTTACCTTAATTTTACAAGAACCATCTGTGAAGGATGACATCACTTAGTCTGAAACCAGGAAGAGAGCAAAGGTCTGTTCAAAAGGATTCAAAAGCTCTTCTATTGTCTGCCAGTGAACATAAGGTCAAAATGTATAATTAAAACAAACTATGATGGTCATTTTAATCTAGCATTTTCTTCCAGAATTACAGCAAATCACATTAGACAATACTTTTATGTAATTAAAGGAGATTATTTTTGTACAACATAAAATCCAGATGTTCAACAGGAAGGGATTTTGTCCAGGCACTACTTAAATCATGCAGTGACATTGCCAGTACTCAACTAGTTTTAAGTGTGCCTGAAGAGTCTGCCGTCTTCCCATCTCTTACGCATCCTTTTCCTTCCCCACCTTATCCTTTGCCTCTCTTTCATGCCTTAGTTTATTAACCTATGCATAACTTAAAAATGCTTATAGGGTACTTGTAAGTTGGAAATTGCCATTTTCACTGTATGAATGTAACAAATCATGAACAGCTAAGATTGTATTGAGGTTTCTTGAGGTGTTATTTGCTCTACCTCTTTGCACTTCTCTACTTCATTTCCAAGTAATTGGAAAAATATATAATAATAAAGGGATATGCTGGAGGTTCCTGTTTTATCTCCTTTCATGTCTGGCAAGGGAAAAGAGAAGATGTTGCCAAACTATCTTCCTCTGTTTTCAAGTTCTGCATATTTTTAGATTTGAACAATAGCATTTGTCTCAAGAGAAATTCCCTAGCTATATAAAAAACTGCCAGTGTACCTAAATAGTTCCCAAATTCTCACAACATTTACATCTCTTACAGGTACGTTTTTAGTCCTCCTACTGCTTCAGAATTGGGAAAGTGGCTTAGCGCTCCCTGTCCCCTCAGGCTCCATATCTCTGCTTTGAAAAGGGGGTCTGGAGGTATCCCCGAGTTGCCAGCTGAGTGGCACTCCCAGGCATACCTACCCTCCTTAGTGCAGCTGCCTCCATCAGGACATGTATAAGCTCACCCTTCCCCATAACCTGCTTCAGCCTTGTCAGAGAAACAGAAGCCGCCTACAAAATGCCACCCCTAATCGGTGAGAATATTTGCACCTCGTGGTAGGTATGTCCATGCACACCCTAAGAAGATGAATAAAAATCTCTGCTGTGCCTTGAGATCCAAATACAGGTGAAGTTGACCACACCTAGACTGGCTAATAAGGTCATCATATCCTTTATGAAGGCTACAAAGGATGAACTTACTGTTAATGAGATGCAGATGGCAATTACTGTTGCTCCAGGTGGATAGCAGTGTAATTAACGGTGTGGAGGTCAAGGCTGGGTCTACCTTAGCAGTGTAGCACACAGCACCAGTTCTTTTTAGATGCAAAAACTTTTCTACGCCCCTATTTGGGAGTTACAGCTTTTTACAGCTGAAGGAGCATTGTGCTGCAGGCTTCAAAGCTGCTTTTCTTATCTTTTGCCATGTTCTTGCACAGCTCCTTCATCTTTTCTGCCATGAGAAAATGCAGCTTTCACAACAAAATTGAAAACTACTCTATTGACTTGCTTCCCTGTGACTGTTCACTCAACTCCTGCTCAGATTTTGGCTAACACACAACTCATGCTAAGGCCTGATGTGTGCTTGGAACAGTGCCACTAGGTCAAAGCAAAGGCAACATGTAAGCAGGACATAGTAGCCAGTAAAGACTAAAGGTCATTATGCAGCCGCTGTCAACTTCAGCTTGCTGTCTCCTAAAGCCATCATCCTTGCACATCAATTGTCTGGCAGTTTCTTCAGAAACCAATAACTCATGGAAACTGTAGAGACCAAACTTCCAAGCTGGAAGGTATAAATATGTCAGCTTACCCTAAAAATGCTCTTGAAGCAGATTCAACTGCAGCTGGACTTCGGAGGCTTTTGTGCTTCCTGGTGTGATACAGGGGTTGTCCATACCATCAAGGAAGAAGAAGGATGAGCACTCTCACCATTGACTAGGTAACTGGTGTTCTCATAGGTGCACAAGTTATGAGTTGTGGGTTATGAATTAGAGAACTTGTGAGTTAGAAACACCAAGAATTAAATGATGAATTATGAATTCACAAGGCAGACTGGTCTGCACAAATGGGAATGAGGCTTGTTGGCTTTGTTTCTTTTCTTTCTTAATGCTCATAAAATAAAGTTTAATTTACAGACTGTGTTATCCTGTATTTGAGAGGTCCAGATGGACCATGACAGTCCCCAGTGATCTTAGCACAAATAAATGAATGGGCCAGAGAACAGGTTGTCTGCAGTTTCTCTCCATGTCGC
>JAAGNO010021311.1:0-21187 GCA_033439905.1 Ceryle rudis | reverse complement strand
GAGTCCATCACTACACAGCTCCAACAGCCTGATTTTTGACCTTATGATCTCCACCTCCACCGTCCGAGTGCACTCTGGGTTCCATGGCTCCTGCCGCCTGCCCCACGTGCACCTTTCCCGGAGCGCCCGGTACCCAGGGCCTGCCTGCGGTGCCGGCACCACGGCGGTCCCGGGCTGCTTTCCCGAAAGATAACGAGGTTTAACCCGTACCTTTCCCGATCCGCTTCGCATGGTGTGATACCACATTGCTGATCCATTTACTACACTGCAGCGCTGGGTACAGTTCACGGTAACCTATGGATTTTGGCTCGGTTTTTCCTCCCCTTCACTAACAGGGCTGGTCTTCATGAAACCACAGTGGTACAGTCCCACTACTTGGCAGGATCAGGGCCACAGGCAAAAAAAATCATTCATACCTCTTTAACAACTAAAAAGCAATATATGCAATATCAAGAAAGACGAGCTAGAGAAATATCCTGTCATTGAATTTCAACTGCAAAAAATACAACAGAAGTTGTACGTAGCAATAAGTATTTCAGCTTTTCAAATGGAGTCTCAACAGTTAATTCCAATATTGTATGCTTTGATCAAAACATTTTTCTTTGAAAGAAAATAAATCACGTTTCTAATAAATTTCAAATGCAAGCTGCTTCTGATATATCAGTGAATTATATCAATTACAAACCCCTTGCCTAAAGTTCTCAAAATCATGTAAGAGACATAAAAGCCCAAGGTTCCACCTTATAATTTACTTTGGAAAGCACCCCAAGGGGCTCATTAGGTCTTAACTGTCTGCTCAAGTAGTTCTAACTTCTTCAGCTTCTTCATCTTGAGACCAGATAGCTCAGGGCCTCGACATACATCACTTTTACACACCACTTAACCCAAATTATTTAAAAACCCCATTGTTTTAGTACATTCTGTTGCAATGATTAATACTGGACAAAACCACAATCCTAGCAAAATAGACAAACCCATTAGAATTATAAAACAGATTATGGTTTGGATTAAAATAGTATGCAAAATAGTATGCAAAAACACCACTGGGACAATCAGCTGAAAGGAAACATGACCAGTTAGTATTGGTTTTACACCTATCATAGGAGTTTCCGTTCTTTGTGACTATTGGTAAAAATAATACATTATAACTCTCTTAAATTGCTGAAGTTCATGAATCACAGTTCTTGAACTCACAGTTACCTTTGAAAACAGGTGACTTCAGGATGGTCATAGTCCTTCACGGAGACATGAACAGAAATGATTCTTACCATTAACCTGTTTTAGCACAGACTGGAGATTAGGCCACAGTCCTTTCAGTGCTATGGGAACAAATGATGCCTACGTCTGATCTGTTTCCCCTGCAGGCTGGAATTCTGAATAAGGGAATATTAAGACTACTCATTCTATAGGTGGAATTTCACTGATTTTATGAGGAGGTATTTTCTAAGGTCAAGTACACCCCAGACTGGAATTACTTTTATCTGGGTATTCTTACTTTACTTTCTCCTTGCATTACTCAGAAGTGATCAATCAGGCTTGAAAACTATATAAGCTTTTTTTTTTTTTTTTTTTTTTAATCAAGTCAGGCTGTATAAAAAACGTAGTAACTAGTCCTGCTATGATTTAATGCATTACAAAGAACATAAGGCAACACAATATTAGGGCTACTGAAAGGAAGTCATATGTACGATTTATTTACAGGATGATAATGTCTCTGCTGCCCATAGCCACCTATGACATGCAAAAACTCCAGTTAACACATCTCCACTGATCTGCAGACAGACCTCCTAAACTATGGGGAAACCTGTATGGCACTCCCTGGTGACAAGAGATCTAGACTGCTGTAGAAGCTGAAATTCTGAAGTGAAAACTAAGAGGAAAATTAGCATTATCTGTGCTACTGGTGCATTAGCCTACAATGATTTTAATATAAACAAAACACAGAATGAATAGTGATGTTTCCTAAAGTAGCAGAATAACTGAAGAACTCTCAGCTACCAGTGATTACACCGGCAGTATCCACAGAGCTCCAAAATTATCTTATTTACTAAGACCTCATACCTACTAGCACAAAGCAAAGATTCCATCTGACAAAGTCAGCACTGATGCTCCCTTCCCTATTGCTTAAGCTAATAACAAAATGACACATCTGGAAAAAAAAAAAGTTATCTCCATACTGCCACTACATCCACCTTACTAATCAAAAAATAACTTCCTGAATACAGAAGTATTTCAATGCTGCATATGTATTTAGAATAATTTCCACTGAAATCTTTTGTGGAAAAGGGTAAGGGAGAGGTGGGAATCAAATGGCAGCAGTTAACATTTTTAGCTAGATTCTCAAAAATGCTGCTAGCTGGTGTAAGGGCAAAAGTGGCTGTGGGGACTTTACTTTTCTGTACTCTTTTGTCCTTTTTACAACAGTCTCTTGTTTCCAAATAGTATAGACCGCATACTATCCAAAAGTCATGGGTATCAATATCATGCATTCTACAGCTGGTTTTGGTTGCCTCTCTACCTTCCTGCTTAAAGCTAAAAAAGTTGGTTTTTTTTTTTTTTTTTTTTCCCCTCTTTCTGAGCAGCTGTTCCCAGATGGAGGGACAGCGAGAAGTCAAGTTTCTATTAAGACATGAAAACTCATGCACTAAAAAGTTCTGATAATATGGTTAAAAATTCCCTACCAAATTTTTCTACCATTTGGCAAAAATTCCTTCTTAGACTTGGAAGTGGGATGCTCCATCCGTATTTCATATTTCTAGCACTGAAATCTCTCCCAAGAGAGACTGACCTTGACTGCAAAAGGAGTTACAAAACCAGCTCACTTTGGGGCCAGAAAGCAAGCACCATGTCTGTAGAACTATTTGCCTTAGATGATCATGACTATTCAATATTGCACTGCTGTTACTGATAAAAAAACTCCCACTGTTAGGAAAGGAGGATGAGCTACAGTGAACCAAACAGACAGGACGCTGAAAGATCAGGAGCATTTCACAAACATCTTAAAGGTCTGGAATCACAAAGTATCATCTCACTCTCCACAAAAGCACAAATAAGATCCTTGAACAGAAAAGCTGGAATGCAAGGTTCTTCTGGAACTTCACCTAGCAGATACCGGAAGGCAGAAAACCAGGTATTTGAAAATAGCCACTTATAATAAAGTGTCCCGCTTACATGGGGATGGTTTACCTACGGGATGAACACCTACTTTAAAAAGGAAGAAAAAAGATCTTCCAATATCACACCTTAAGAACAAAATTAGAGAACGTGGAATGGATGTGGACACTCTCAACAAGGGCATGAACATTTCCACCACTGTGGAGAGTCCCAAAAGTTCAGCTCTGATAGAATATTCCATATTATAACACACCATGGTTTCAAAAGATCTGGCAAAACTCAAGTGAAAGATTATCAACTTGATAAGACAGTGACCCCAGGCCATAAAATTGAATTGAAATTTGAGTCAAAGCAATCAATTGTTATGAATACTTATCTTGTGCAAGGCAACTTTTTAAACACTAGGCCTTTACAAATGTGCCAAAAAATCATGAAAAACAGAGAGTTCTGAAAGGAAAATCTGTGTTACTAGTCCCATTTTATAGATAGGGAAACTTAAGCTCAGAGTAATAAAGATGCCTGCTTTTATGTCTTGCACACATGCTGAAGGCTAAATCAACAATTAGATTTGGAGTCAGGAAAGACTCTGCTCCCTAGCAAGACAGGAACAGACCCCTGGGTGTAGTGGGTTTTGGTTTTAATTTGCTGCTTTCCATAGACACACTCTACTTCCTAAGGTCATCCAGACGTTACCAGTGGGTGCTTAAAATAGCAAGAGCCGTGGAGCCCAGATACAGCCTCCAGAACAATTCCATCCAACTGTCTGCTTCTACCTTGCAAGTGGCAAAGAGCACAGCATGCTGTCCTGGCAGCCAGCTGCCTCCTGCTGTTTCCAAACATTTATTAGCCCTTGTGGAGTAGCTGCTGCTGTGTCCAGATGGGACTTGAAAGTGGAATTAGATGCATGAATTCTGCTTTGACACCGGCAGCCACCACTGTCAAAAATCCAGATGCTTTGCAACAAGTCCTGAAATTGAGCATCCAGTCTTAATGCTGAATAAGCTATACCTCACAGGATTCCCTGGAGTGTACAGACAGTAATATTTCTCTTCTGCTCACTTTAGATGTCACACTGTCATGTTTGAGCTTTTTCTTTAAAATCTCGAGTCTATCTTCAGGTATTTGGGGATGGCTTGAGGCTTGTAGAGTTCAGAGAGTAGGGAGTGAATGGTCTTGTGACCTTTCTGGATGACTTAATGTCTTCTACAGGAAATTGCACTTAATGACCAAGGAAGTTTCAGTTCTGTATTCCTAAAGGCTGAAGTTAGCATCAGATGTAAGGGTAAGCTAAGGTGAAAAAGAGCTGACTGAAATAAACTAAACAGTCATTATATGAAAATTACCTCCGATCACCATCAAAATAGCAATTCATCAGTGATCCATGGATGCAAATCTTCACATAATATTCCCACTCCCCAGGAGCTCACAGTTCTCTGTATTGTATACAGGCAAACTTGTTCTGCTGGCGGCAAACGTTCACAAACAAATGTCAACTCTCTGTATTTGTTTAGTTTTGCATCTGTTTATTCATATGAATATAATAAAGGAACAGGCAACTCGATTCTCTGAGATGATTCAATTTACTGATGCGCCACCAAATACACTCCTCCCCGCTCCAAAAGCATGCTGAATTGACTCACTCTGTGGCCACATGTCATTTCTGAAAAAAAGAGGAAGCAGGGCAGGACTGCATCTTTCAGCAACAGTCTTCTGTTACCCTGGATTAGGTGTAACATGAAACTGCACTTCTAGAGAAAAGTAGATTTGTGATGCAAAGAAAGTAAGAAATTGCATGGAAGAGTAATTTTCCAATAAAAATTCTGTTGAACTAGAAATACTCCAAACCAACAACTGTATCACCAAAGCTGTGTGGTTTATACTTCAGCAATAATAATCTAATCATTTTTTAATGTTCAATTATAAACTAACATTTTTATGCAATATGGACTTTTCATATCCATCAACTATGAAAAATGCATATCAAGACAACCACAATGCGGTTTGAATAAATGCTAGACATGTTAATGAAGTGCTGATTTTACAAAAGTTTCTCAGGTCTACTTCTAATCTCAGCCCCTTTCTTGTACAGTGGAAGGGGTAGGGAGGGGGGTAACAACCCTAACCTGATTTAACAGTCTATTCTGAATTTCAACAGCATCCTGTGGCAATGTCTGCAAAATTAATCCTAGCACACTAAGGGACCCTCACTGAGCAGAACCCACCTTAAAGCCTTTCCCATTTAACTGAGGGAAAGCTATTTGTTCAAGTACTTCAGGATGACATCATTTGTTATTTGAGGCCAAAAGCTAAGGGTAATTAAGGGTAAAAAAAAATGTTTTGAAGATTGTTGTAATTAAAATGCATAGACACACTAGTAACAGATACCACTACAGAACAATAGGAACATGGCTGGAAGAGCTACAAAAAAAATCTTATTTGTGTGTAACCATTACGGCATAAGACTGGAAAGCACTTTGTCAATAGCACCTCATTCTACTCTCACTAAGGGAAACAAATAAGCAAAAGAAAATACAAAGGCTGGAAACTTCGGGAAATCGCAAGCTTTGTTTACGTGATACATAACAATATTTCAGAGATCAATTTAAAAACATAGCAGATTTATAAAAGAAACCCCAGCAATTCTACACAACTGGGCTGATGGGAAAAAAAAAAGAAAAAGAAAAGGAAGGGTCTGCTTAGGAGTGAGAATTGTTGCTGGCAACTCTACCTCTCAAACAAACAAACTCAAGGTTCTTCTTATCTGCAGCCTGGTGCATTTTTTTGAAACAAAAATTCGAAGCAGTCAGATATCAGGATTGAGCTAGCTGCTTATTTTTGGAAAGAGTAAGAGAAATATGCAGATAACAACAGACTGATCAAATGCAATGAACAAGATTTGTTCATACTTACACTGAAAGTTAATGCGTATATTAATATAAGTTACAATAGATAATTATTTGTTTCCGTTTAGATGATAATACTCATCACTGAAAACACCACTCCTACTAAACTGTAATTTGTGCTTACGGCCCAGAACCATGTTTACAAAGGAAAGAAAGGAAAGATCTGATCAGTTTTCTCATTTAAACAGGAACATCTACAAGAAAATATGTTTTCCATGTAACATATGTTTCACAAAAATATCTAGCCATAGGCAGCTGCATTGTAAGGGCAATGCCAGTGCTTCATTAGAACACTTCCCTGGGACTTCCTTTCTCTGTCAGAATGAATTAAGAGTAATTTGCAATTATATTGTCAGATAGCCACAGGCTGTAGCACAGAATAAGATGTTACTCCCTCTATGAGAGAAGTGCATTTCACCGTGTGCCTCATATCCAAGTATATATCTGGTGTCTTAGAAATACTTAAGAAAGAAATTGGAAGTCGATACTATCGTGTTCTTTAACATTTTACTCTGACTGAACACTGAAATGCAAGGCAAACTGTTGAGAAATGTACAGTATTTAAACAACACAAAGTGATTTCTTATCATTCTAAAGCGATAAAACACTAAAAAGAGAAGTTTGGTGGTAAAAAGTGTTTCTTCACGGCAAATCTTTGCATTGTCAACGCTGTATTTATTATCACAGAAGATTTATATTGGTAGATATTGCACCAGAACTCATTCGAAGTTTTACACTATAAGGGGTGGATTTTTTTTAATTACGGGCCACTTTGTCAAATGCCTTCTGGAATGTAAAAAGATTCTGCTATCATAAATTGTCTATGTCGGGAATTTTAGGAACAGTAAACATGAAAGCAGCCTAAACTAATTTAGAAGCAAGATTTGAAAATGTTGGGTGCCCAAAACTGAATTATTAAGGTAATAGCTGATTATTAATAAATGTTCAGACTATCACAAATATTAAGCACCTAATTTTCATTAAGCTTAATTCAATGTTGACCACTCAGAACTTTTGAAGATCAGGGCCACCATCAACCATTTGTGTGCACGTACAATATAAATTCGGCCACAAAGTTTGTACAACAATTAAAATAGGAAGTCACCTTGCTGGCATTCTGGCTGCCCGCAGCCCAACTCATGGCTCCAGATTTTATTCAAAACTCATTTAACATGTAGGATTGTAATTATAAGATCTAGCCACGAGAGGGCAAAAGCAGCCCAGCATTTTTATGGACATTTCAAATACTGACGGTTATCACTGTTACAAGATTTATGAATTGAAAGACTAATTTAATATGAAAAAGCAAGGTGTTTCACATGCAGCTAATATATAGCCAACAATTTTCAAAGCCCGTATGTCCCTAAGCATTACGTCATTGCTAATAAAGAGCATCCTGCAAGAATAGGTATTAGAAGAAATACAATTTATTCCTTCTTCTAAACTCAACAAACACATGATTAGTTTTCTATTTTGCTAGTGAATCTAAGAAAGCAGAACTGCAATGCTAATACTGTGCCATGCTAACACAGCACTTCATACTTTCCAAGATTCCCCCAATTTGATCTAACAAAATACTGCTGGTCCCTGCCAATACCAGCTTTTGAATGCCCAGAACAGACTGGTCTTCCACATTTTTCTGGCTAACCCTTTCTCTGTCACCTAAGTCAAGGAGCTATTTCCCCACAAAGGCATCTAGAACTGATGGCTCTTCAACAGCCCTAGATTCTTCTCCCTCACTAACAACCCTGTTTGCCCCCTATGACAGCATGAACTTCCTTTGTAATGCAATCAGATGAGGTCCTTCTCCCAAGATGCTGCCCCAGCTCCCCCTCACATAATGATCATTACTACTTTGCCTTTTTAATGTTCCATTACCAAATAACTATATCAGATATTCTAACTTGCTCCAATAAAGCATCAAATTATGATTTTGAGTCACGATGAATCCATGACACAAGTAACAGGACATGAAATAATAATTTAGGTCACCTTTGTTCAAAAATACATTTGAAAATAAAATACTTTATATTCCCATGCAATTATGTAATATTAAGCCATTTAAAATGAAGGGACAAAAAAACCCATCAACCTTACAACTGATAGGGAAACTAAGTCAATCCAAGGAATCAAAACCAAAAAGCTATTTTACAACCAATTTTTCCAAATGGCTTTGATTTTTATGATTACTAGTTAACCTTGAGAGTTAATCAACTGTTTAAAATTAGCTTAACTTCATGTTAGATAAAGTGAAGGTCTTTGAAAATTATTTCACACTACTTCTGTGCAAGTCTTGCTAAATCCAGTCACATAAATACGGGATGATTTTTAAAGCCATATTTTCTTTTAAATAGTATTAGGAACACTGTTAATCTTCTTACATACAAGTATAAAAAGTCCTGGATTTAATTGCTTTAGAAGTATTTTCAGTACAGAACTCTGAACAACTAGAAAAAATTAACATCTACCCATGTCCACCCAGAAAATTACAACATACAGTCTGATGGTGGTCTAGCTTGCTACTTGTAAACATAGACTTGATAAGTTAAATAACTGCAAATAAAAAGTTTTAAATGACAATTTAATGGATGGTGTTCTAAATCTTGGCTTTCCATGGTAACACTGGTAATTTAAAGACTCAGTTTCAAACTATGCTTTTATGTATTCTGCAAGTAATAACATTACATTAGCTCTTTGGTACAAATTAATTTGAAGCAGCTTTTAGACAATGAGCATAGTTAACCTTTTTTGGACAGCACTGCACATTGCTCAGGTTTGTGATTAGAAAAGAAATTCAGATAGAGACACTAATTAAGAGAACAACATCCATTTAAAACAAATAATTATGCAGCCTGGCATCCCAACTAGGGTCACAGACACTGTACCTATCCCAGGAAAGCACTACTAGAATGTTTTAAGTGCCATTACAGTGACAGAAGTGCTTTATCATCCTGAGTCTAGCCTAAATTGTAGCTGTTGATAAATGTTGACATAACACCTTGCCAGGATTAAGAGTGAGAAGTCTCATGACTGGTCAGGTTTTTTTGCTAGG
This sequence comes from Ceryle rudis, assembly GCA_033439905.1. Taxonomy (NCBI): domain Eukaryota; kingdom Metazoa; phylum Chordata; class Aves; order Coraciiformes; family Cerylidae; genus Ceryle; species Ceryle rudis. The sequence goes on along the minus strand of JAAGNO010021311.1, from coordinate 12,118 downwards.
ACAGTTTTTCACCATCCTAGTAAATTTATTAGCTTATCACAGGGTCACGTGGTCACTGGAGCCAATGCAAGGCAATATGGCTGTAAATAAAAGAGGTTGTGGCTTCATGTAGTTTAAGTCAGAACAGGAACCAAGAAGATGGAGACGTTTCTGATCACAGTTGTGAAGGGTTGATAAACAAACAGAAACACTGCAAGTATGCAGAACTGGAACAGAACCAGATTTCAGTATGTATGGTGGTCTCTTCTGACATAATCTCATCCACTATTGCTATTTAGACTGGCTGTGCCTAGACAAATATCACACATAGGACATGTAGTAGTACCAAGGCAGCCCAGAAAGCTGCATATTATCAGGAAGCACAAGTGTAGAAAATACTGTGGAGTCCAGACTATTATTGTTTAAGATGGAAGAAATTTCAGCTGTGTTTGAGAAAGTGATCACCACAGTTTAAACCCATGATGGTTAAAGTAGGTATAAACGTAAAGTTAGAGGTTCTCCTTTAACTAGTTACTGCATTTATTTTGGGAAGAACAAGCTAAGCCAAGATGAAGCAAATGATGCAATTATGTTATTAAACTTTTTGCCCCTCAGCACTATAGGTGACACTCTTAGCACCTTACACCAATCATCCTTATGGTAACATTTGCTAATTGAGAGCTGGATAGCTGGGCTGGTGCTATTATTATTCTGCTACTATTCTTCTCCTTCTCTTAAATTGCTTTGTCAGACTTCCGTCACTTGAGACAAGTTCCATTATAAGAGACATTAGGTGTATTTAGGTATTTGCCAGATAATAGAGTAAGGTTCTGGGGCATCAGTGTGTCCAGATTAGTCTAATCTGTTGCTGCTGAAAACCTTGTTTCCAGCAGTAAAGTAGACAATAGTTTCAAATTACCTGCAGTAAAGTTAAGCTATGGGCAATATATGTATTGAGGCGAGAAGAAAAACAAAATAGAACTCATGCATTCCCAATATTGTCTTCACCTTTACCAGATCAGGTGGGTGTCTGAACCGGGATTCAAATTTCTCTAAAAACTATTTCTAAGGAATTTGACTCCATTTAAATTGCTTTATTTGTGAATGTTCTCAGAAGTATTTTTGAAAGCAGGATACAACAGAAATTCAGTTAGTAATGTTATTCCCCGAATCAAAGAAAGCATGAATAATTAACATTTCGATACTGAATAAAAGTTTTCTATTTTCACACTAAAATAGGATTTCCAAGAGCAAAATAATTCAAGATTTTAGAAATTCTATAAAAATGAAGGCAATGAGCCTATGAAGTTAAAGACACAAAACGGGAAATATCTGTAGTCTGGTTCTAAAGTAATGCAGCTTTTCAGTAATATTTTTGAGAACACATAGAAACAGTTCTTTTTATTTAAACTCTTATATCCCCACCTATCATCCAGAATATCATCTTAGAACTGAAGTCAGATCATACTTCCCTTCAGGTTTTCCTAATATGAGACTACATAAATTTACTTTTTTTTTCCTATCACCCCTTTTCTCAAACTTACCTTTCATTCTGTAGGACAGCAGGTATCTTGGATACAAGCACCAAGAAAGGAAGGGTCATACACGGTCTGTTCATGATATAATAGGTATGATGTTATCTCATAAAAATCCTAAACTAACTGCTTTTTGCAATACCTTGCAAACGTTCAGCAGATCATCCGTTACAACTGAAAGAACACCAACTGAAGGAACAGAGCAGTTAGAAGAGATACAGGAATCAAAAAATATTTAAAGACAGGTCTTTAAAATTTTAAAGATCTACCTCTTCAGAGGCTCTACTACATTGAAAGTAACATGCTGGAAAAAATAAAAAACCAACCACTCTTGTAATTTTATTACTATTAAACAAGCAAGTGCAAGTGAAGAACAATCTCACTGTATCTGCACTGCTAAACCACTACAAAAAAAAAAAAGATTTATTTGCTATTTACAGTTACTCTGTGTTAACAATGATACGCTAACTTCTATGAAGCTAGTCAGGATAGTGAGGAAACTGAAGCTCAGTGTCAGACTATGAATAAACCGGGTAGCTAAGGTATATAGATTTAATAGTTTGGCTCAAATTCTTCCACCAGTGAATATCAAACTGCTTTGTATGTTTCTACAAGAAATCTGGAAGTGAACATCATAGCTCAGTGGCATTCTTTCAGTGTTGCACAGAGTCTGAGATCAATACTCTGAATTAGATAAAAACAATTAGAATGTTGTAAGCACTCACATAATTTCTTCTCCCTAGTTTTCAGAATTTCTCTTTGTTTGCTTGGTTATTTTTTACAACAGATAAAATTATTCAGTTCATTTTTTTGACTACTGTAAATATAATTTTGGTTCAAACTAAAAATTATTTTTCAAGTGTTGTGTGTATGCAAAATGTTTCTCTAATAAGGAACACAGGCTGAAGTCTCATTCAGTGACACCAGCACTTCAAGCAAATGCTTAAAGCTCTGCTGAAGGAATGTGTAACCCCGTATTTACAATGTTTTCCTACCTAACGATCATGAAGAGTTGGGGGCTTTTTTGTATGAGGCTCTCGTGCATACTGACTTCAGGCTGAATATCAAATATGAGAATAATTAATGTACTGTTTGATAAAAATTAATTCAACACCCTAAAATTAATGTCAGTCATCTGAATATTTGGTCTGGTCCCAACGGATTTGATACAGTGAGATGTTGCATTCTGTCATTAGAAGGTAACAGGGCAACTTCCATAATTGCAACACATAACAAGAGAGGAGATATCCAAGCTGAAATACTAAATAGGCAAATATCCTAAATTAATTAAGATTTGGTATAAAAAAATATTATACTTTTCAGCTTCTTTTAACCAAACAATTGTTCAAACTGAACAGACAGTTGAATACTGGTCCTTCCACTTCAGACACCTTTTTCTAAATATCATGTTTTGTATAAGAACTATCATACTTGCTATCAATAAGCTATTTAAACAACAGTGGAACACAATGTAGCAAAATCTATTTTGCATATTGTGTATTTCAGACTTTTAAACAGACTTTTTAAATGATGAAGCTTTGTTAAGTCATCTTCAATTAAGCAGCAGTAATTCATACTAGCTGAAAATCTTGTGCAACTTAGGGTTTGGATTTTTTTAACTGCAAAAATGTTTGAACTTTTCTGAAAATACTTATTAAAATATATAGGACAAGTTCACTTTTTCCACACACACAAAAAAGTAGATTATAATACTACTTCAAGTATTTACAATTTATTTGAATGAAATTATTATAAACTTTCAAATCTGGGGATAAAGTTCACAATTAATATATCATTACTTAATACAAGTTATGAAATTTCCAATACATCTGCACATTCTATTGTAGTACTGTAAGAGTAAGTCATCCTTTCTACTCCAGCAGGCTGGAGGTGAAAGTATTTTTCACCATTAGAAACTGAGATTCTCGGTGGGATCTCTTCAGCTTTGCACGACGGTTCTGGAACCAGATCTAAAATTGAAAGAAAAGGCATGCTTTTCAGAAATACAGCACTGGAAGTAGAATAAGCTTTGAAACTTAAAAATATTCAAGAAATCAATAGTTAAAATCCCCGAGTAGATTTTGCTTTTGGCCAGGAGAAGACAGAGGCTCAAACTTTGGTTTAACACGCCTAAGTATTTTGTGAGACTGTCAGTGGAGCATACTTGTGGAGAAATTATTTCAATATTTGTTTCAAATTTGTTTTTCAAATGTGGTGATGAGCATAATATAAACGTTATTTTAGAATGTGGAAGCAAATATCAAGTGCTGCACCTGATAACTAGCGACTAACAGAGCAGGTATCATGGAAATACTACAACGATGAACACATCATCAATGCTATAGAACAATGTTTAAGATTTCAGAAGGTATTCAATAGCTTCCATTTCACAAATCATTGAAGGCGTGCCACATGTATAAATGTACATTGTTTTAAACTGAGATTATTAAAATAATTGCCACTGCTGTCAAACTAGTTATTTATAAAAACAGAGCGTACATACAGATAGAATTACAGAAAAGGTCAAATAGTGTTTCAATTACCTGGATTCTGTCTTCATCTAAATCTAATTTGTGAGCTAGCTCTTCTCTAATGTCAATGCCAGGGTAGGAGTTAATCTTAAAAACATTTTCCAAGACTTCAATCTGAGGAGATTAAAACACACTTGTTGAGTAGTTATCACTACTTTTATAGCAATAATAAATAAGTAAGAAAACCAGTTTAGTTTGTTCAAGAGGAGACTTCCAAGCTGTTGCTTCCACAGTTCTGATTCCATGCATAAACACAGTTCTGGCGAAATTAGCAGCATCGCTGGTAATTTATACTACTTCCTGATTACACTTCTTTCTGCAGAGGTACATCTATTGAATTAGTCAGCTGCTATAGTCTTCTACCAACATGTCACTAAACTACACTGTTGTTCATTTATTAAATACTGAGAAAATCCCTACCTGGTTTCTAGTGAATGCAGTTCTTGGTCTTCTACCCCTGTACCAGCTCAATTCTCGTTTGAAAGATAGCCTTTCAGTGACTGAAAAATATTTTTCACATTTCAAAACTTTTTCTTCTTGCACTGGATTACTGTTAGCATGAAATAATGGATTTTCATAGCAAACAACAGGGATTTGTGGATGGGGATTACTGTCATCACCTAAAACTAGAAAAAGCAAGCAAACAAGAGCTTCAATGTACTGATTTTCAGTAGAAACATGAAAGTATTTACTCCTTTACAAATGTAAGTTTGAGAGGCTACAAAAACGGACTGCTGACTTACCCAAGTTGGTGCATGCATCCATCCATGGTCTGTGAGGTTTCACTGTTGGAATGCCATCTTTTTTCTGCTCCAGTCCCAAAATATTTTCAATGGAAAATGAGCACTGTGTGATTTTACTTTCTACAAAAGTAGACACTTTCCGAAGATGCTGAGCCGCTGATGTATTAGCAGCACATAGTGATGTACCTGCCATGCTTTCACCTTCAGCCAGCATAGAATGTGTACTGTACTTGCACTTCTCTGCTAGCCCAACTTATAACCATGTTGACAAGGGGGTTGGGTTTGCAACGTCATTAATTAAAATCTTTTATTAGAAAGTTTTGCATGTCAATGAAAATTCTCCCACCAAGAGGCACGAGGAGTTAATTGTTTATTTGTTTGCAAGTAATTAGCAACTAATGGTGACACCAGGGGGGCCACCAAGAGGGACAAAAAGTGTTATCTCTCCTAACCAGAACATCGACTTAACTTTCTCAAAAGAAGCTGTGCACAAATATAGTTCTTCTCTTTTGTTTGAAATCAGTAATGTATAAAATCAGTTTTTTAAAAAAAGTTTATACTCTAATGGACTCCACTCACCTAAACATAGCAGCATGATAGGAAACCAGTCAAGTAATAAGTAATCTCATTTAAGTGCATTTCCTTCCAAGGAAATTTAAAAAATAATCTCTTAATGCTATTAGGATAATCCTGATGAAAATGCCTCTGTTTTTTCATATGCATATGTAATGGTGAACGTGGTCAATAAAACAACAATAGCTTTTGGCATAAGGCACTGTGCAGTGGGTTGGCAATGTTGTCAAAGCTCAGTGTAATTGCCTTCCAAGTGCCTGGATTAGTTAACACGAACAGTTGCACCAACTATTTTAAATAATTCATGCACTTATTTTTCTTGCTAAAATAACTTTGTTGCAGCTTTTATGAAACATACAATATATAAATGCAAAAAAAAAGTAATAGTACAGTAAAATGTACTGGTTTAGAAAACATCCTTCTACTGCTTGATATTCCTCCTTTCTTGTAGGTTTATGAATTCATTTAAATCCTACAGAGCACATACTTAAAATGACCAAAAATCATGACTAGTGGGGAGAAAGGAGGTAAAGGCTTTGCAATGAGGTTCAACGTTTGAGAACAGAATTCTGATTTAATTCATTATAGAGAAAGTACTGTCTACAACCTTTTTATGTTCAAGCTCATCTGTCAGCCACACAGCAGTTTACACATCAGAACAGCTTTTGGTTCATGATAACCTCTCTACAGAGTATCCCCCTTTTCTTAAATGAAAACAGTATTTTAATTTCAGGTGTAAAAGACAATCCTCTTAAATAAAATTTTTAATTTGGAGCACATGAGCGCATAGGACTATGTGCTTTTAGAGGAAAAATCTGGCTCTGCATTTTTTCTTGTTTTACTGTTTTCTCAGAGTAGTTTATTATGTGTAATCAGTCACATTCACGTGACTAACAACAAATATTAAGGAAACAAACAGTACCTCCACTTTGACTTCCTCTACATTTGTAAACAACCCAACACTAATCTTTAGGAATAGACAGATGCAGGAAATTTGCCAAGGAAATGGCATGGTCTAGAACTGGCAATACTGTGCTGAGGGAGATTCTACAGAGAAAAACAGAATCCATGTGTAGCTTTGTATCAGAAAAACATTCAGCTGAAGAATACTGACTCACTGGGCTGACTTTGTGTTGTGCTGTGAGCTCATTGTCAAACTGAACTACCAAAGAGAGTGACAATTCAAGAAGAATTCTTACCAAGGACGCCTTATCAGCACGCGTCAGTGGACTTGAAGTGGCACCAATATAACTGCAATGACCATCTGCAAGCTAAGGTCCAACCATCATTTAACAGCCTCAGCAACCTCCAAGTGCAGACTTACAAAATAGCCATAAGGACCTATGCATGAAAAGACTGCTTGCTGGAAAGTCTGGTGCAGCTGAAGTCAGTGGGAAGCAGTGTTATGGCCTTACAGCCCTTCAAGCTTCAGTACAGCTGTTCCCAACAAGGCAACCTATGACCTTAACAAAGCAACAGGACTCCTTTTCTTGACCACAGGCAGTTATTTTCAGTATTCAGACTTCACTCCAGGGCCAGAAGTTACTAAAGAGGTAAAGCCTCTGTAAAGCCTCTTACATAGCAGTGGTTGGTAGATCAGTTTTCTGCGTCTCCAGTCTCTACATGGAACACCAGTATAAAAAAGCACAAGCACCAATACAAAACACATTTCAGAAAACATTTCTTTCTCATGGATGAATACAAATGAAATTAACCTTAGCCATGTAGCTGAGACTTAAGTTACCACATACTTCAAGTCCCAAAGTGGTAAATACCTTCATAGGCATTCTCTTCAGGAAGCTATCAAGAATTACCAATAAAGACAGGCATATGTGGTGGTAAGAAAGACATTTATGAGAGGCACTTATTTTCTCAAAGCTTAGGTTAACCAAGTAATTGTAATTTACATAGCTCTGAAACAGAATTTTCATAAAATAGGCCCAACCCAGTTAACTCACTTGCTGGGCAGCTCAGCAGCTCACCAAATGCTGCCATCTGGTGTTGAGGCTTGCCCAGAGGTTCAGTTCATTCAGCAATGTTCTTTTCAGTAAGAAACCATGCTATTATTAAAATAACCATATTGCATTCATTTGCTCAATGTTGAATTGAGTCAGACCCGGAGACTGAAATGTAGCCACTGAAACACAGCAACACTCTTGCTTTTAAACAGAGTTCATGGCTGCAAGTGCATAGAGGAATGGGAAGTACCAATTCGGAATGTCACAAGGCAGATACTCACAGTATGGTCTTTAATTTCTGAGAAATTCAGTGAAGTTGAAACACTATATATCTAAGAGACAATTATCATGCTAATGCAGCTCCACATAACTACTTATAAAAAATTCACAAGGAAAATTATTCTAAAGATATCTGTGTTACACAAGAATTCCATTATACCCCTAGAAGTGTTCAAGGTCAGGTTGGATGGGGCTTTGAGCATGATCATCCAGTGAAAAATGACCCAAAGGGAGGTTGGAACTAGATGGTCTTTGAAGGGCTCTTCCCACCCAAACTATTCTATGATTCTAAAACAAAATATATGTAGAGATAAATCTACTGGAAAGTCTGGTTGAAGTTCTAGCATTCAAATGGTACATTTCTTTGAAGAGAAGCTTGCTTAGTTGTAGAGGAAAGCTATTGGTTATCAAGATAAACAGTCAAGAAACCTTTCTGTAAGAAATGAGGATGAAAATATATTTTCCACAGGGCAGAAAAAAAATAGGTCAAAGAATATCTGGTAGTAAATAAGCAGATTAAGTTTCTAAGAAATCCCACTGAAAGTATAAACAGGCCTCAAGCCTTCAATCGAAACCTGGATTTTGCTATTTTGGCCCATTAGAAATGATCAATGCTTCCCTTCCAACCCATGCAATTACCTATAGAGTTTCAGCTAAATACCGTTGTAGGGGCAATTAGAGCAACACAACAAATAGTAAGTTGAAAATCCTAAGCAATCAATAATAGGAGAAATCACCACTCCTTGGATATGCAAATCCAATCCTCTTACAGCATCGAAGACTTGATGAGGCAGCGAACTAATCTCCCTTTCAGATTCTGCACCACTGATTTTTGCCTAAGGACAGTAGAGTTCATCTGTTGAGTAGATGAAGTTCTTGGTCTTTAGAAATGTGAAGCCTCTGAAGACTCTGTACCAGCTGAAGAGACCACACCAAGAGTTCTTGGTGGCTTTGCTCTGAAACTCCAATGCTTACCGTTGCTACCTTTTACTGTTCTCACCCATTGCTACTCCACTGCCAGCTCACCCTTCACAACAGCCTGTGCAGTATTTTCAGCTTTTTAAAAGGCTATAAATTTTATATATATATAATCTTACTTGATTAATTATCACACTCAAAAAAATGCCTTTCATCTCACCTTTCCCACTCCTTCTTTACCCCACTGCACCAGTATTTCGCCACCTCAGACATTCTGCTGCATATAGCTGCTTTTCAAAAAATGTTCTGACTGTCAATAGCAAATATGGTATGCAAAGCCAGCTTCAAAACTCATAAGTGTGGGGTTTTTTTGTTTGGGTTTGTTGTTGTTGTTGTTTGTGTGGGTTTGTTTTTTTTTTTTTTTTTTTTTTTTGTTTTGTTATAGAGGCTCAAAATTTTCAAATCAATTAAACCCAAAATGGCCAAAAGCGGGTTCCTATTTCTTGGCTGAAATAAAAGCTATTTTGACCCAGGAAGATTAAGTGAACACAGATAAATTCAATGTAAGTCTAAGGGGGGCACTAACAAAAGTCTGAGAAACAGTGGGTTAAACAGTGGTAACACAGAAATAAAGCCTACCTTATCCAGACAGGTACTTTCACCCTCCAGCAGAGGCAAAATCTTCACTCCATTAGAGGACATCTGGAATCCTCTGAAGAGCCATTGGCTGCTCTTCTCCCTGTTACATAGGGCCAAGTGTCAGTTGCCCACATTGAGGCCTCTTAGTAAGTATCTTGCAGAAAAAAAATTAAAAAACCAAAACCTGTAAACAACCCCATAAATCCAAAACCCCAGCCAAAATAGATCACACACCAACAAAAAGTCTACAATGCCAAAAAAATAAAACTGTTAATGCTAAATACACAGTTATTAGAGGGTTCAGAGGGATTCTTCAATTTATTACTATCGAATCTCATCTGTTGCTGTCAAATTTGTATCTGAAAACTTTTGGATGCCTTCTTAACATTTGTAAAAAATGTACACAAAAGAAGACTAGCAGTAGCCTTCTGTTACTAACAGTGAGAACATGACCAGTAATATCTTACAGAATGTTTCAATATAAGGAAGCTATTAAAAAACCTGACCATTCAAAGAAGCCCTGGTATACCACAAAATTATTAGAGGTGCCCCCCCCCCCCATACTAAATAAAACTGAATAATTAAACTGCATCACTAAGATAAATAGAATTACATTCTTACACTACATGCCAGCTGAGATACCGAAGTACATTTTTCTACATAGTAAAGATAGGGAAATGCATCTTATAATACAAATCAGAGAGCATTTCTTATGGCAGACAACTGTAAAACTTAATCACAAGTTACCTGGTCTCAGATCCAGAAAGCTATGCACATATATGTAGGTCATGAACCAATGCTAGGGTACTGTCACATAATAGTTACAGGTACCAGACTTAAGTCTTTAAAACACCTTGTAAGGTAACTAACTATACATTATTACCCTCATATGACAGGGAAAGAGAAGTGGTGGGACTTGCTTCAGTCAGGTGAGTCACCAGCTGAGCTGGTAAATGAACTGACTGAACCAAGCTGTAACTTTGAAATTTCCTCACCACTCCCTACAAAAAAAAATCCAAACCACAGATAAAGCTCCCACCTCAAAAATCTTTAATTGTTTGTAATTTAATACCAGCCTTATCCTTTATTTACTTTTAAAGCTAAAACATGACCTAATACAACACATAAAGAATGGTTTCCACAACAAGACTGCACAATGGTTAATCACTTGCTCTGCTGAATGACTCTGTGCACTTTCTAATCGGGTTTTATGTTAAATTCACCTGGCCCCAACTGTAACAATAAAGGTATCTATTGAAATGCAGAAACTAAATATTATCAAGTAATTTCATAGTCGAACCACTTTGCAAATTCAAATATAATGCACAATTTGGTTTTGCTTTTGTTAGCAAGAATTTTATGCAGCCAAAAAACATTTTATCTGTTTTTAAATGAACGGAAGCCTAGACAGATATTCTTAATTAACAATTTGTACATAGTCAATACTTCCGCAGATGCCTACTCTTAAAATATTGTTTAACCTGCAGAAATAATTTAAAGCAGTAACTTTGGTCAAAACACACTAATCACAAATTCAAGAATATGCCTTTTTTTTTTTTTTTTTAAATAATGCACAACGATCTGGTTCAGTTCCAGCAAGCCCTCAGGGCAGGGGGGGCCACTGATAGCACCAGCTTAAGAAAGTGGGGAGTCCATTAGAACTGATTCACTCCAGCTTCTGAAGGAAGGGGGAAAACCGTAGTCAGCAATATTATTTTGTGTTCTGCTTTTTTTTTATTATTATTATTATTATTATTATTTTTAAGGCAGATCCTGACCTGAAGATATCACTTGGTAAGAAAAAAAATACTCGGTAGTTAGGGATAGATATATTTTCTTTATAAAAGCTCTGGTAGATGATAGAAAAAGACATTATAGGGATAAGAGAAGACTTCCCAAGAGGGATGCTCAAGGTAACACCGGAAGAGTGCACAAGACGTTTCCATCACGACCGGGACACAACCGCTTTAGTCCCACTGGGGTTTGTCCCCACGATAACGGTCTCTATCTGGGGAGGACAGCGGCACCCAGACCGCACGGGGCTAGCAGGACATGCTGACAGGTATCGCAGAGCACGTCATTACAAACGCAAAACCCGAAAAAAGCTTGCTTGCTTTTTCCCAGCAGATTCGCTTGACAACCACCGTCTGTGCGCGGCACCACTAGACAAACGCCTCAGCGCGGAAACGTCCCTGCCCGTCTTCACTCCCCACTCACCGTCACGGCCCGGGGGCGGCCAGACGCTGCGGGTGCCAGGCTCTCTCCCCATGGCCCCTCTTCTCCGCTCCCCACCTCACGAACGGAGGAGGAGGAGGGTGCAACAGCCCTGAGGAGCAGCCAGAGGCAGGGCCTCAAATGCCGGCACCCCTCCCCTCAGCACAGCCGCTGGGCGGGAACAGAACCGCGTGCCCGCCCACACACCGCACAACGCCCACAGCCCCACGCGCGCGTGGAGACAAACAGACGGACCCTTTCACCACTAAGAAGCTGAGCAAGCTGGGTGGAAGAACCAATAGAAAGGCCAAACGGGCAGCGGGCGTGGCGAGGGCGGGACATCCGGTGCGGGGTGGGGGCGCCCCTGTTGCGACTGGGGAGAAGGGGAGGGGTCCGGTCAGCTGCGCGCGTTGTGGGGTGCGAGCGGCGCAGAGGCAACCCCGGCGGCCGCCATGCCCGGCATCGACAAGCTCCCCATCGAGGAGACGCTGGAAGACAGCCCCCAGGTAAGAAAGGCCAGACGCAGCCCCGTGGGTGGAGGTGAGATCGGGCCCAACCCGTGGGCGCTGGGCCTAGCGCTGCTCGCCTCTCGCTCTCTCCTGCCGTGTTCCCTCGGTTGGAGAGCCTCGGGGGAAGGGAGGCGGGGGAAACCCTCCCCGGCGGCGGGGCAGGGACGCCGAGTGCGTGGCCAGGTACTTCCGATCTTCTTCTCCCCTGTGGCGTGGCGTGGCTGGGGCTTGGGGCCAGGA
>JAAGNO010021307.1:50752-67046 GCA_033439905.1 Ceryle rudis | reverse complement strand
GCCAGCACCTTCCCACCCATCTGTCCTCATCCTGCATCTCTCTCCTCCCTCTCCTTGACACCCCCCAGGCCCATTCCCACTGTGACTGTGCTTACAGGTGGGTGTCCCTGGCTCACCCATGACCTGACATTCTCACAGTGGGAGGCAGGGCTTTCTTCTGGCTCACACACGTTGAGTTTGTGTATATATTCTAAAAGCATTCTGGTTTTCAAAGTGCATAATATGAAACAGTAGTTTTCAACTGTTTTGATGCGCTGACCCTTCACTGCTGTCTAATGTATGTATGAATTCTGTCTGGCTAAACTTTGGACAATACATTTTCTTCTTAAAGGTATTTTTGAGAATTCCTCTGGAATAATTCACGGACTCCTCAAGGAACTATTGGCTATAGGTTGAAACAAATAGTATGTCAAGAGATTGGCAACTTGATTTGATGTTGGTATTTCTCACTGACTGAAGATGCTCTCCCTCCCTAAAATAGAGTAATACTAACACAATATTGATGCATCCTTGATGAGCTGCTGCTCATAGCATCATGCTCCTTTTGGAACTTGACATAATGCGAATCCCTCTGCGAGGTGCATAAATAAAATATTTGAAAGGTAGAGTATGTGACCTAGTTAGGAGTTATGTGGATGATCTCTTCTCCTTGGTTGAACTGAGGAGCCAACTGAAGTAGAGCGAGAGATGCCTTTACATCTGACAAATTGTCTGAAGTTTTGGTTTGGTTTCTTTTAATGGCAGAGCCATTTGAGTGTGTGCTCTTTTGATTTCGGACTGAATATAAACCAGGTAGACATCAGAAAAATTAACAGACACAGTGAAATTTAATTAGGTAACCACGTAAAAATCAGTGTTTGGTTGGTTGGGTTTTGTAGAGAGGAAGCAAGAATCCCCTTTTAGTACTAGAAGCACATATGTAGCTGAGTCCTATTTTCATCTCCTCCTCTTCACCAAGAGGTGTTAGTAACTGATGTGCATGATCTGCTGCCGAGGGTGGTGGGTTAGGGATTTTAAGAGAAACAGACTATATTGCTTACACCTTTCACGGTGCCTTCTTTGTGTAACGAAGGTGTGCGAGCTCTGATTTTTCAAGAGGTAGTCTTGGACTTCGTACATTCCAGTTTGAATTGCTACATTTGAGCTTCAGAGACACCCAAGCACCTGTTTCTTCAGGCTCACAGTTTGACCTCTTGAAAGTATGCACCAAGTCTCCAAATTTAGGCTTAATTAACCATTACAACAAAAAATACAGGCCTAACTTTTTCAGAACCTGAATTCACGTTTTTGTAAAAAATATGCAAAAATGGATCTGTTTCTAGAAATATTTTTCTTATATCATATGTGGTAACTGTTGGGAAAGGTAGTAAATATGCTTCAGATTCGCTCCAATTACACTGCTCCAACTGGAGTTACTCGTTTCAAAAATTGGTTTTCTTTTCTGGTAGATTAGGCAAAGCTGAATACCATTAGATGTGCTGAAACATCTGTTCAACATTAACTCTCAGAATGAGAGGTTACCGGCAGGTTTTTGTTAGTCATAATTATTACAGGACTTTTTAGTTTTAAAACCAACACAGCTATGCAAGTGGAGAAATGGAGGATTCCATTGGGGGAAACACCAGGTACAGTTTTTGAGTGAGATAAGAAAGTAGCATAACTAGATATGAGTACTTCACATAAGCCATCAAACCTTTTAAGTCACCTTTTGCTGGTAGTACCAAAGCCAGCAAAGTTTCCCTGAGCTTCATGCAGACAAAGGTCAGTGATGACTTGAATTTCATTCTCTTCAGAATTTCCATTCAGCTTTTGTGACTGTAACTGTCTTGGATTGTGGGGGTTTTTATTTGTTTCCCTCTATTATGGTAATTTTTTTCAAAGAGACAGCAAGATGAATATTTTTACCAAGAAAGATGCTTGGGAGGTTTAACCCAATTCGGTTGTTTAATGCAATTTCCAAATTTTCTTTGCAAGTTCAACACAATTTCCAGATTTTCTTTGCAAGCTCAATGCAATTTCCAATTTTTGATTTCATTCGTGGGAAACATGTTGTAAATAAGCTGGTTTATATCGTGAAACTTGTGGCTGCAACCACCTGCTGTACTAGATGCACTGTGTGCTCCTCAGTGGGGCAGGGGCTGCAGCTTTGAGCTGCGGTTCATTTACAGGTTGGCTTGCTTGGGCACACAACACTCCTCTCTGTGTGCTGCATGTCTGTGTATGTGGTATCCTGATGCAGATTTCTTGTCATCTGGATAACTGAAAGAAAGTTGCTTGTGTGGCTTTCACTTTTTTTGTTGTGGTATTTCTATGGTTATAAAGTTCAGGGGCAAGGCTTTGCTGGACCTGGCTGAAGGCAAGAGGCAGAGCAGCTATGGAAAGTATATTCAGGTATAAATAATTTAGCTTTTCATGAGGAGGGCAGACTGCAAGATGCTTTTAGTTGGCATGATGTTGCCTACTTGAAACTTGATTTATAACAATTTTGTTCCATTTCTCTTTCAATTTCCACCAGCAAGGGAAAACAGTCTCTGAATTATTCTTCATTAAGATTCAGATCTCTGAGTCTAAACAGAGATAAGCTTTGGCAATTCTCTAGGTTGTAGATATCTAAGGAAAAGCCAGGTTCTGGCTCAGAAAGCAAACTCACTGGTTTCCAGGAATAAAAATGGGAAGAATCAGGAACACCCTGTGAAGAATTGTCACCACGGTCCCTCTATGTTTACCCCAGCTGTGGGGCTCACCGTGCTCTTCAGTATCTCTTAACTGAAGAACTGGTGCTTAACTGATGCTGAAGAAGACATGTCCTGGGCAGTGCCTTTGAGAATTTGTTATGAGGTATGTCCCTCTGCTTCTAGTATCCAGGGCCAGATGTCTCTTATTCTTCGCATCTATCTTAAGTAAGAAATGCAGATGTTAAGGTGATGTTGGACTGATAAAGTGCTACTTCTGGACTGATGAAGTGTTACCAGAATAGTTCATCCACTTAAAACAATGCAATTAATGTCTGGTTCTGCCTTGGTCTGTTTATTCTGCACCTACAAAATCCAGTGCCGTCTACCTGAGGATTTGCTCTCCTGCTGGTGGATACACACGAGCCCTCACAGATGGTTGTCTGCAGTGGTTCTTCATGGTTGGTCCCACCTGTGTATCAGATGCATAGACTGAAAAATATTGTGCTGTCCTGTTGAAGAACTTTCAATACTTGGTCTGACTCCGTATGTCTGTCAGCCTTATCCATTAGCAGCTTTGTCACTGCACGCTCCTTATGTAGATGCTAAACGGGATTGTTGGTGTTTCGTTCCATTTCATCAACATCAAAACCAGTCACATGCTTAAAAGCTCTCTTTGGGTTTTGTTTGTATACCTTCCATGGCCATTGCTGTCCTGGGTCCAGATCCAAGCTCAGTGAAGCCTGTGTGGTGTGTCCCTAGTGATTTTGCAGTTTAATGTACAGCCTCTGGAGAAACCCTTGAGATCTGAAGGAGCATGTTTCTTGTGGAACCAGAGGATTGGGGCAATCCACTGTACACGAGCTACTCTGGTATTAATACTTGGACTTTTTATTACTATGACCTCTTTCTAGCACATAGAACATGCAGTAGGCTATAAATTTTTCAAATAGTACATGCTGCTGTTCACTAAACAAGAAGATATTCCAGTATATAGTTCATCCTGACAGTCACATCATGAATGTGTTGATCCCTGTTGCTGTTTGAAATAATGATGTAAAACAAGCGTTCTGTATTTCAAGGAAATTATAGAGACTCTTCTAGTCTTGCCAAAAGGGCTTTATTTTTTGTGCAGAGCTATTACCTCGTGAATTGTTTTCAACTCCATTTTGAAATATTAATATTGGAGTAAAACATATATATGTGAGTGTTTATGTTTATAGACCTCTATCAATGAAAAAATGACATGTTGATATGGGGAGAACTTTTTGGTATGTGCCCTGACATGCTGTCTGTCGTTTGGAGCTCTCTTAAAAATCCATGTTGCTGGTGAGTCTTCCTCAGCTTGGCATTTCTACCCTTCAGCTGGGTGTCAGCAGCTTCATAGCAGGGTTAGGAAAAATGCTGCCTTTCATACAGCATCAGTGCCCTCCTGCACCTAAAAACATGCAGAGCAAAGCAGCGTCCCGATGCCAACCTCTCTTCCTCCCAGAATGAATACACTGATTTCTTTTTCCCCTTAACTATTGTGTGTACCAATCCTTCATTACAGGAATATAATCTTACTTTTTTTTTTTTTAATTATGTGCTTTTCTGTCTGCTTATTGTATTGTGAAGATATTTGGAAATGTTTCTAGCAGGTGACGCAAAATACAAAAGTTTGGATTATTTTTTTACGTGGATTGTAATAGGTAATATAAATCCCCAAAAGGTACTTGATAATTTTGGAGAGAAAAAGAAGGTATTGCACATGAAATGAACCATGTATGGATTGGCTAGGCAGCAGTAGTATTTTGTAAATGTACTACTGCTGTAGTTGAAAAAAGCACTGCCTAAAATAAGAAAAGGGAAAGAGGCTAATTAAAAAAAAAAAAGCAAAATTCATACTTAATAATTTTGTGTCGCCAATTGAACGTGTTCTGCTTCAAATAGGTGTTTAAAAGTAAATAGCTACTTCCTAATAGACATATGAAAATTTAGTAGTAGTTTTTTCTTGCAGTTATTCTTAGTTTGGAAAACATCCTGTCAGCTCTCTCTGGTCCCCAGCAGGGAGGTGCGGGGGCACCCAGACTTTTTGCTCTTTGACTTCAACTCTGAATATGGGAGGTCACATAAAAAGAGATTATCACTGTTGATTCCATATTTTCATGTCAAAATCACTTAGCAGCTGTCCTGAATAACAATAATATTCACATGTTGATATTTTTCCTCGGTTGTTTGCAAAGTAGCTGGCGCTGATTCCATGCTCTGCTAAAGCTGCGTCATGGAAATAGAGTGAGGGGTTTCTTTACAGTATTTTCTCTCTTCTTCCTTTGGAAATAGCCAAAAACAAACCAAAAGGGGATTGTTTCTAACATGAACTTCAAATGCACAGTTTTGTGTTGCCCTTCATCAGTGAATTCAATATTTCAATTTGAAAGTTGGCCCTGTTCACATTTATATGTCGACCCACAGCGTGGCTGCGTCTCACCTCGCTCCTCGGATACTGTGGCATATGTGAGCTGCTGTTCTGAGGCTTCCCAAATGACTTTTTAATTAGTAGTTGTTATTATTACACAGCTCACAGCTTTTCCTGGATGCAGCCATGTTGTTTTCATCACTTAGCTCCTCTGATGTCAAATAGTCCTCTTTGCTCCTGTGGCTGCCTTGTGGGTTTTTTCACCCCTCCCTTCTCATGACAGGAACCAGCCTTAACATCCAGTTTCCACGACCCCCGATGCATTTGTGCTTGCTGTACTACTGCTCCTTGTTGGGGATTTTAATTACTTGCTTCATATTTAATGACTTTCTTTATATTTTGTTTTCTTCTGTTTTTTTTTCCAGAATCCCCTGGAGCGTTAACTTTCTGCCGGTGAGAGCGTGAACAAGAGTTTGGCGTTGTGCTTTTACAGGTACCTTTTTGAATGAAAACACATTATTTTTTGTCCCAGGGTTTGATAAAAGAATGGGGCAGTTCTAGAAGGACTTCACCATGTCCCCTTCTGCTGTTCTGAGAGGTGTGTTCTGGTAACGAATTTCTCTTCCTTGACCTTTACTAATCAGTTGGGTTGGCAGATTGATTAGTTGCAAATGTATTCTTCAGTGATGCTCAAGAAAGATTGAGGCTGGCTTTTGTTGGCCAACATATGTGTCAGCATGGCTGAATCCTTTTTGGAAGCAGTCCAGTAGTTCCAGGCTTTTCCCATCCTTTATTCCCAACCTGTACTTCGGTTACAGACTTTGCATTCAGTAGGTTGTGTTAACTTCTTATAATGGAGACCTTCAGCACGAGTGAGCACTTCTAGCCTCAGTCCTCCAGAGCTTTCTGATCTTTATCTGATTATTACTAATGTGCTCAAAAACAGAAGAAAGGTTAAGCATCTCAGAGTCCATCCACAACACTCTGAGCCTGATTTCAAGGTCTGAGCAGGAGATGAGCATTAAAATTTAAAAGCTTTTATTCATCTTTAAAGCTCCTAAACAAAAGGAGGAAATCCAGTGTCAAGAATAATGGAAAGAATGTTATAGATCAAGTAGCTTTATTCTTGGTGAGCACAAGGAATCCAGCTGAAACCCAAAGGGCAGGAGGTGACAGGAGCTGTACATGTGGCACTTTGTACCAATGGTTGTACAATTCTCAAAAGACTAGTAGGGCACTTCTGGGGTTTCATTGTAGTAAGGAGAAAGTCAGTAATCAATGTCTGGTGCATCACGTGTCAAGTCAACAGCACGCTTCACTAATACTTAGTTTTAATTCCACTCAGTAGAAGGCGTTTCAAGTTCATCTGTTTCCAATCAGAATATTTGGCTCCAGAATGTAAATTTGCATCGTGTGGAGCTTTAAATTAACAATCATAACTGCTGTTTTATTTCAAGACCAAAAAAAAAAAGTTAAGTCTGAGAGTACGCATGGCTAATTTAAGGGTAAAAATCTGTTTCCAGACTGTAGAAATAATCTCAGAAGCCATTTCTCTTAGCTGAGGAAACTGGGAGCTTGAAATTCCAGATACATTGTAGTATGAAATTAAAGGCAGCACAACTCTCTCGGCTGTGCCAAGTTTTGACACCAGGAGCACTCAAAGCCTTGTAAGTGAGCTGCATTAGTTTTTGTGGTCACAAGTTAACCTACACTGATTTCCCAGTCACATCTCACATTTTTACCTTCCCAGTGTCATGCCGTGTGGGATTTATTTCTGCCTTCTTAAAAAGGGAATTCAAAGTTTAGTGTTGGTACAGATGCTCCAGGATATCTATAGTTTTGCTGGAATTATATTGCTTGTTTCAGAAATGGAAAAGTTTGGGTCTGTGATGTATGATGAAAGCAGCATTTGGTCCTGGTTTTGGTGACAGAGACATCACTCCCTCCTTATTAGCTTTGAGAGAGACAGCCTTGAAACCAGTCCAGATCAGCAATGAGCTGGTGCTAGTGAGTGAGGGACATCTCCTCTTTCCCTGGAGGGACTGGCTACTCTAAAACCAGCTACTTAAAAATATTTTCTACACCGCAGTTGCCTTGAGTTAACCATTTCTAAGCATGGAAACTTCACATACATGAAATACTGCCTTTTATTTTAAATAAATACATGCAGTATAAAAGCTTTGACTATGTAAAAACAAATGAGGTCTTATAAAAATAATACTAAAAAAAAAATAAACAAACCACACATGATTTACAGCAGTGTTCCAGGGCCCTGCAACCTTCAGAGCAACTCCATGAATGATATCTTTTCTTCTGGACTGGTACAGCTATGTTTTTCTCTAGATAAGAGGACATTTTCCCATGCCACAGGACAGCTCATTCCCCTTTTCTCCAGCCTCAAGTCTAAAGATACATGGTGTTAGATGTCAAGAAAGAAAATGAAAGTGCATAACACTATGTCTTGAAGACATGTCTGTATATTTAAGACTTCTTCAAGCAGATGGTTAAAAATTACATTTTCGGTGTTGGAAGACAAGGCAATTTAGGTCTTCCATGTTACCATGATGTTACAGAGGACAGAGGAGCTCAGAAGTGATTCTCAATTTATTAGTTTAAACAAAAAGGTGCTGGCAGAGGAACATGAGCTTCAAGGCGAGATATAAACCTAACTATCATCTACCCAAGATTTTACGAACACTGCTGTCACTTAAAATGGTGAACATATTGACTCATTTCCCTACAGGGTGCCACTTTAGGTGTATGTGTTTCAGTGTTGATTAGCTTTGAGAGCTCAGCTTGAGGTTGCTTTTAGAGGTTGACACGAAGCAAGATGCCAGATCTCAAAGGGAAGCCACGTTGCCTTGCTGCAGTAGCTATGAAGAAGCTACTGAAGTCATCCGGTCATGGGACCTCAAGTCTTCAACTACAAGGGCCATGTTGGTAGACATACTGAGCATTCAATATAAATTTCACTTTGCAAATCTGTACTTTTCACTTTATAAATTCGAATCACACTTGATTTTCGTAGTATTTCCAGGTTTACGTGCCAAAGTTCTTCTAAGCCAAGGCAACGTATGTTTTAGAGCTCACTCAGTAGTGTTAGTCCAAACCAAGTCTGATCCCATAGTTGCACTGGTGATGAGAAGTATGCCGCAGTAGAACACTAACATTCATACAGGCTTCAGATGTTTAAAGGATTTAGGTGTATGTTTCATTTTTCTCAGTGGCTCAGATGGCCTGGAATTGGCATTTTGAAAATCCTGCTCTCAAAACTGTACGCTCCGTAGCTGAGTTAACGATAATCAGGTTTTTTGGTGAGGGATGCTGCAGAAGGTACCGAGCTGTTTCCCAGCTGCCAAATTACTGATCACGTTTGTGCTTCTGTTCTCTGCATGGCAGAGGATCAGGCTTTGCTGGGTGGTCAGGGACCACGTGAGTGACTGATGTATGGAGTCTGCAGATCCCACTAGCAAGGCAGCGTATCCGTGTGGTAATTCTAGAAGGAGGGTGCTTTGCAGGGGTATCTCTGCATTTAGCAGATAGATTTTGATTTTCTTTTTCACTGGCGTGTATGATTGCTACTGAACCTGTTATCACAAAGATTGGGATAGCTTAAAACACAGCTCACTCTGAAAATGGACTTGTTAAGGATTACCATGGATTTGAGATGTGAACTAAAATGAAGTGTGTTCCATTTAAAACACTTTTTTTTCTGAGCATCCTAATTAAAACCATGTTGTTGTTCAGCCTCCCTGTCTTCTCCCGGTTCACAGCGATGGCACAAAGCTACCCAATTTATTTTTTTTAACACAGTGAAAATGTTACTGCTAGGGGGAAGAAAAAAAAAAAAGTAGGTTTCCAGGTTGCTGATTCCAGGCATGGCTGTGAAGGACAGCTGCCAGGAGCAAGGAGATGAGGTGATGGCTTTTCCTATCAGTAGAGGAGAAGAAAGGAAAAGCACAGTCCAGATAACACTGCTCCTTCAACCAGAGCAGGGCAGGAGTTACTGCCTCTTGCAAAACTGTCATGGTGCAATGGGGAAACAGTTTGGAGATGGTGAATCACAGAATCACAAGCATGGTAGGGATTGGAAGGGACCTCTGGAGATTACATAGTCGAAAGTCCTGCTCCAGCAGGGTCACCCAGAGCAGGGGGCCCAGGATCACTTTGTCCAGGCAGGTTAGGAATCTCTCCAGAGGAGACTCCACAACCTCTCTGGGCAGCCTGGGACAGGCTCCCACACCCTCACACTGAAGAATTTTTTCCTTGTGTTCAGATGGAAAAGGAGCAGAGAAATAATATTCTCCCTTTTCCCACAGAAGAGGGACCTCTGAAATGTGATGGAGCACGAGGGCTGTGTCCTGTATTGAAGAAGGGGGTTGTGTTGATTTCTAGAAGTGCAGAGAGGATCCTGGGGAAATTGTGTAGGCCCAGGAGACCAGAGGATAAATAGGAAATTGTGATCTTCTTGTAGAGAGAAGGCTATAAATTAAAATGTGATGGTTATGGAGAGCTGCAGAATTAAAAGGATAAAAGTGGTTTGGACTTGGGCCCATTGACACTGGCTGATGAATGAGTAGTAAAGGTATTTCCTAAAGCTTTGCAAAGTGTTTAGAGGCTCGTTCTCCCAAAACGCCCGATGAAGTAGAAGTATTCACATAAAGCTAGAGCTACAAATGCAATAAAAAGTTAGTCCTTATTAGACTTTTTTAGGCCCTTTTGTATTTTTTTTTTAAATGAAGGGCTGGAATGATTCTGAAGACTACAGTATGATGTAAGCAACACTGGGCTCCAAAGAAAACAGAACTGATTTCCCTTACAATTTCTACAAACACAGTGTGTCATTTTGCTCTAAATATAAACCAAATGTTTTCTATTTGCTATCTAGTTGGAAGAAAGGGAAATTTCATTTCTGAGATTACTTGTGCAGCTGTCTGGAGACCTCTTGAAAAGAAATCAAGAGTTTTCATGTATGGGAGCCATCCACAGGACAGTATTTACCCAGAAGCAAGTATTGCTGAGAGCGGATTGTTGCTACTGGGTAGGAAATGTAAGAGTGATGGATTTCACAACTATAAAGCAGCAAAATACTTTCTGAAGACTTTTCTTTCGAAGAGGCATCCCTATCCAGCCCCCAGTGAGTGTTAAGCACCCATTAAAGGGGCAGTGTGTAGGTGTAGCTGTGAAGTTGCTTTCCTGATTTCCAGGCAGTAGTGCCTCCATGGGTTTTCCAGCAGCTGTTTCCCCGTAGCAGCGTTAGCATTCCTGGATACGGCAGTATTGCGCTTTCAACCTCATTGTTTTATCTGCACGGTGAAATAGGAGAGTACCAAGTGTGGCACTGATTTGTTTAGGGAGAGTTTTATGATAAAAGTCTTTGAGTGTGATGTAAGAGCAAAGCTGGATTAACAAAATCTATCAGCCCATTGTGCTTAGATTCGTAGAATTGTTTTGGTTGGAAGAGACCTTTCAGATCATTGAGTCCAACTGTTAACCCACCACTGAACCATGTTCCTCAGCACCACCTCTCCACAGCTTTGAAACCTCTCCAGGGGTGGGGACTCCACCACTGCCCTGGGCAGCATGGGCCAGCCCTTGACAACCCTTGTGGGGAAGAAATTGTTCCTCATGTCCAACCTAAACCTCCTCTGGCACAACATGAGGCCATTTACTTTTGTCTTGTCTCTTGTTCCTTGAGAGAAGAGCTTGATCCCACTTGGCTCCAGCCTCCTGTCAGGGAGCTGTCGAGAGCCAGAAGGTCTCCCCTGAGCCTCCTTTTCTCCAGGCTGAACAACCCCAGGTCCCTCAGCTGCTCCTCACCAGACTTTTGCTCTAGACCCAGAGAATTGGACATGCTCCAGCCCCTTGATGTTCTCCTCATAGTGAGAGGATCAAAACTGAACCCAGGATTCCAGGTACAGCCTCAGCAGTGCTGAGTACAGGGGCACAATCGCTTCGCTAGTCCTGCTGGTCACACTAGTTCTGACAGAAGCCAGGGTGCTGGTGGCTGCCTGGGCACACACTGGCTCATACTGACCTATGCAAGTTATTACAAAGTTAATGGTAGTTGGTAGTTTGGGTTTTCTGGTTGGAAGTAATAGACCAGCAGTGAAAAGTGGCCATGTTTGCCACAGTTGTTACTTTCCCACTAGGTGGACGTTTCCTAGGTCCATGTAGATCTGACACTCTTGGGTTTAGGTTACTGTAGTTCACAGTTTTTAAATGACCTTCTGAAGGTTTAAACATCTGCTGGAGCAGATACCGCTCTTCACTTAGTGTTCATTCTTTCATGTTTTGTGGCAGAGCAGAGCTGAAAATCAGCACTTTCATTAGTATTTTGAGTCCTAGTAGTTCTGAAAGATTATTCCATTGCCTCATGCTTTATCTTGACAGTTTATATTATGTGAGACCAAGTCTACACCCATATCCATGTTTATCTAAAATTGCTTTCAGAAATGAAATACCACTGCCCTTCTGGATGTGGATTATCTTATGTCAATTTAAGCCTGGTTTATTTAGGTTTATCCTGTATTTTTAAACTTGGTAACATCAATACGTGAGGTTTACAATGACAGTTACCCACAAAAGAACTTGTATCGGTTTTAGATGTATACATTGGTCTAGGGTAGTGCACAGACCTGTAGTAAGTCTTTCTCAGTGAAACCCACACTTACAGTCTTTGCAGGGACTGTTGACAAAGCAGCATCTTCACTGTGGGAGCTGCAGCTCTAAAGTGCCTGTAGTTATTAGCAGAGCCTGACATTTTCCATCTGTGCCCTGCGTTCCTGTGCAGGTTTTGTTTTGTGATCTCTTTGAGTCCTATTGAGATCACTTGTTGATTACTTATGCTGGGATTTATGTGATGTTTATGGTGTATCTTGAGGTAGTGGTAATTATATTTTATCATCTGGGAAATAAAATTGACACGAGCCTTTAAATATCAAGGAAAGCCGAGTAAAGGCTGTCAGCTTTCATTATATTTATCCACTGTGCTTCATCCTACCTCCTGTACAGTCCCTTCAGCTGCTGTCCCAGAGGGATGAATTAAGAGCAGGAGCTTCATCGTAACTTTGTCAGGTGGAGCTGTGTCCTCGCTGAAGTCAAGAGCAGAAACTCCACTTGTTTCATTTGGGCCACGTTTTCACTGTTGGTTTTTGCTGCTTTATTGCAGCTTAAATACTGTTAAACTTTGTAGTGCTTTTCTGGGGATACTTTCAGGCAAAGACTGGCTGAAACTTGGCCATGGTGTAGGACCTACAGAGCAGCACAGAACCGGGGAGGGAAGTGTGTTTGTTGTTTGCAGTCAGTTAGCATCCTTTATTCTGTTTGGAATGCAGCTTTAGGTGTGAGAAAATAAACCCCAGTACTGTACAATAGCATCGTGTTAATAATAACACCAGAAATAAATAATTGCCAGAATGGGGCTAGTTCATAAATTTCTTTTACATTTCAAAAATTTGCATATTCATAGTATATGGACCTCTATTTCCAAAGTTTCTGCCTAGTTTGTTTCTTCCTACTATCTTGGCTTTAAATCAAAGAGAGAATATTTTATAGAGGATTTATTTGTAGTTAATGTTAGTTGTGTAGCTATTGCTGCTCTAGCCTGTATTGTGTTCCCTTAAATCACACAGATAGTGCTTCTGTTATTTAAACGTGAATATCTTGACAAACATATTACAGACCTAAAGAGCACGATGTGTGGAATAAATAAGTGCTTTGGGTCTCTGCCTCCATCTCAAAGGAATCCTCAATCAAAGCATCTGGCTGAAATTACAGCTTTAAAAAGTCAAAACCCCTCTACCCCCTTGTACATTTTGTATTCTACTTGGCAGGTCTGCAGCAGTCACTGGGTGTTAAAGGAGCTCAGTTAGTAAGAGCTTTAAGAATGGTTTTACTACTGTATGCATAGTATTAAAATGAGCTCGGTTTGAATGTGTGCGTAAGTTTTTAGCTTTGTTTTTCTTTAAATAATCTCTTAACTCAATTGTTATACACAAGAGCAATAATGGAAATCTGGAGTGAATCCTGAAAAATACAGATTGGTCCATAGAATCACGCCGACAGAGTAGACAATTGGATGTAAACAGAGTAAAAGGAACATTTCTTAGATCCCTAAGTATTTACGACACATTCCCTGGGAGTGGGTGAAGAAAACCTCTTGGCCGTTGAATTTCTGTAGTGCAAAACTTGTAACAGAGCTGCAGATAACAGGAAATCCAGATGCCAAAGCGGTGAGTTTCTGTGCAGTTAAAGCCAGAAGAAAGCCATTGCCTATACCCCTGTTGCTGCAGTGATGATTTTCACAACTGGAAACTAAGTGGCACAAGTTTGTCTTCCTGAGACTACGTTGGACTGCTGCTGCTCGGCTTTTTTCATTACTGGTAGAATTAGTAAGTGGCAAAGCTCTCCCGAGTGTGGCTGCTGTGTTTCAGGTGCCCGTGGAGAGCAGAGAGGCTGCAGGAACTGCGCTGGCTTTCCCAGTTAGCAGCAGCAGCAGCAGGCTGCAGCCATCGCCAGCATGGGAAGGAGAGGCTTTCATTGACACTTGACGTTCATCCACCTCTTTCGTCCCACTTGCTTTTCTAACAGTATTTTGGTTAATATTTTTTATCTCTCTGAGATGAGGATTCTGAATAAACTTTCTGGAGATATTTAAATGAAGCAATTCAGTAAAACAGAGACATTTAAACAACACACAGAAATATAGTGATCCTTTTTTGTAGCTGTGTGAAGCTTAACTTATACCACAGGTACAAAGCCTCCATGTCTGGCCACATAGCCACCTGGCTGTTAATCCTCCAGCCTCCTGTGCTGGCTCAGGTGGACATTTCTGTCCTGGCCCCTCACCAGGTCTTTTATTTTTCTTTCTAGACATGCCTGAAGCTCATTGCCAGTCACGGCATATTTCCAATCGCTTCAGGGCACTTGGCCCCGTATGTGCTTGCAAACAAGCACTCTTGTGCTCTTGGATGAACGTGAGTGTGCAGTGGGATGATTTCTTTTTTTTTCTTTTATTTTCCTTTTAAGTGTGGTGTTGAAGCCAACGTAGATGCTTAGCCTCCTAAGCAGTGCTTGCTGGCATTGACTCAGGCTGTCCCCCGTGAGGAATTTATGAAGTGCTGGGGCAAGACTTCCAAAAGCAGCCTCAAATCCCAGCCCTCAGTTCCCACCACTCCAATCCATAGTGGTGTGCGGAGCCAGTCACCATGAGGAGAATGGAGCTGGTTTATTTAGGTTTATCCTGTATTTTTAAACTTGGTAACATAAATACATGAGGAGCTGGCAGTTGACCTCTGGGGCAGGACTGTGGTGGCCTTTAATGACAGCAGCCGAGGAAGAAATGGAGGGTTGTGGTCTCGCTTATTCAGGTGGTGTTAACTTAGTTGGGTGACAGTGTTGAGCATAGAGAATTGGGTTGTTGGTGGTTTGGGGTTTTTTAATTCCTCCTGACAAGACCCCTGCTCGTATGGATTTGATTTCTGCACACAAGTATCAAATTTACACACCCATGGGTTATTTTTACAAGCACTTTAGCGATCCATCTTTGAGCTGGCAAAGTGGAAAGATTTGATTTGCGTGTACGGAAGAGAAATGTGTGCGTGTGCAAGATGCGTGTTGGAATTGTCTTCAGCATATTTGGAAATGTGACACTTAATTTCAAAACAGTACCAATAAATATGTTGATTCAAATGAGGAAAGCAAGGTTTTCCTTTTTCAGAAAGACTTAGTTAAAATTCAGGAAGTCAAACTGCTGAGGAGTTAGCACGAGGATTTATAAAACAACACTGAAAGAGAAGCTTAATTAACATTTCACTACCCTTTCAATTGCACTAAATGTGTGTCTGGTTTATCACCCACCTAAATATGTTAGTTTGTATTTGAAGAATGCTTGTGACACTGAGCCTGCAGCAGAAAGCTCAGCTTTTTTCCTATAATCTCATTATAGCATTCATATATTTTATTTGCTTGCTTCGACCTTGGCTGATTTAGAGAGGATGTTCAATGTATGTATCATGTGTTTCTGGGAATCAGTACTTGAGGTTGTTTTCTTTTTACTGTTAATGTATCTTTAGCTGAAATTTAAGTTTTGTGGGGTTTTTTGGTTGGTTTTGGTCTAAAAAAAATGTACCGATGGCACAACCTGTATTACTAAGCTGGGTATTGATGGATGAGCACACGCAGGATGGTGACAGGACACACAAAAGCAAGTCCTCCCTGGGCAGGATGCTGCTCTGCATTCCTTAGGACAAGTGAAGAAGTAGCAGATGCTTTTCTTTCTCTCTCCAGAGAACACAGCGATAACAGAAATGGGATATTAAATAGGGCAGCATAGACTAATGGGGCACTAATAAAACAAATGAGATCCATTAGAGAAATCACTGCTTCAAAAGTAGATTCTGTGATAAGTGCCCTTCAGTGCCTCACGCGGCAAAAACAGTTACAGCACTTCTAACATCAGTTTTGTACCTTTGTGACAATCCTAAGCAATAGGATCTTAAAATAATTTAGATGAAGGTAAACTTCATTTGCGCTTGGTAGAAAACTCGAATGATTCCATCTCAAAGTGAAGACAAGTTCTTTTCTTTCAAACCAAATGAGGTTTTTGCATGCTCCCAAAAATCTTTCACCAAAAAAACAAAGCCTTTTGTTGTCATTCCTTCAGCCTGTATGGTGATCACAAGAATTTGGAAAGCTTTATTTTAGTGCTGGAGAACCAGTGCTTGGGGAATAATGTTCAAGCAGAATTTGAACTGGAATCGGTGGCTTTAGCAAGATGTCCTACTTGTAAATTGCTGGGTTTGATATTAGATGAACGATGAAAGGTGTGCTTTGCATTACGATGCTACACGTCTCTGCTTGTCTTCTGCATTTCAGACCACATAGTTTATTTGGAACATTTAATAAAAAAAGGGAAATACACTTAATTTCTTAGATGTACAGAGTACGTTGTCTATAAGGAGAATAAAGTTTGGAGTTTAGAGATAAAATACGTACACAAATCAACTCAGCCAGGCCAAAGATATTAGCTTGAAAGTGCTTTTTTGTTGATCTTCAGGAGACAGGTGGGTCTAAGTGTCTGTATTGACATATTTTGCTTCCCTTTCTTCCCTGAGAAATTCATCACTGTATCATGATGAGATTTGATTTGGGTTTTTTTTTTTTGGTGGTGTGGGTTTTTTTCTGTTTTTTTGTTTGTTTTGTGGTTTTCTGTTTTTTTTTG
>JAAGNO010021307.1:33625-50652 GCA_033439905.1 Ceryle rudis | reverse complement strand
TTGTTTTGTTTTCATGGTTTTTTGTTTTTTTCCTTTTCCAGTGTAAGTTTATTATATCCATGCTCTGACTGTAAACCATGAGCAACACATTTCTTATAAGATGCTCAGGGCGAAAGGGGGGCCCAGGCACCCTGAGCACTGCCATCTCCCCCGCACTGCCACCTCCCCCGCACTGCCAGCAGCTGTATCCTGGGCTGCATCCCGTCCGTCCATCCGGTGTTGGGAGAGGAGAGGAAAGGAGAGGAGAGGAGGGCCGGGAGACGGCTGTTGCTATCGCTCTGATGTCAGGCGCTCTCGCTAACGTGTGGTTGGTTCTTCTGCGTTTCAGATCGCTGCCGGTAGCAGAGCACAAAGGGAACGGCGAGACTCCCGCATCTTTCAGCGAGAAGAAAGGAGTCAGCAGAGCAGACTAATTCAGACTTGTGTCGGGTGGCCTTGCCCTACAAAGGCTGCCTTTAAAAGAGAAACGCAGTGCTATTTAATGAGCTGTGAGATGAGGCGCTGCTGCTAACGCTCAGATCCTAGGATTCATCGGCTATTCATTGTGCTTAATGTACATGTTTCTGCACCGTGCATTTAGGAGATCCCAGAGAAGAATCCAAAACGGCTGCGGGGGAAAGACCACCAAACATGCCTACAGAAACACTACCGACAGGTAGCATGGTGAAGCCGGTCAGCCCTGCTGTGACTTTCACATCCGCCGTTCCTCTCCGCATCCTGAACAAAGGACCCGACTATTTTCGCAGGCAGGCGGAGCCTAATCCGAAAAGACTGAGCGCAGTGGAGAGGCTAGAAGCCGACAAGGCGAAATACGTCAAGAGCCAAGAGGTCATCAATGCCAAGCAGGAGCCTGTCAAGCCAGCGGTGCTGGCGAAGCCACCGGTCTGTCCTGCGGCCAAGCGAGCGCTGGGCAGCCCCACCTTGAAAGTCTTCAGCAACAATGTGAAGACTGAGAGTGGCGTCCAGAGAGAAAATCTGAAACTCGAGATTTTGAAGAACATCATCAACAGCTCCGAAGGCTCCAGCTCAGGTTCGGGGCATAAGCACGGTCCCCGAAACTGGCCACCCCACAGAGCCGATTCGACAGAGCTGAACCGACACTCGTTCGCCGAGTCTTTGAAGGTTTACCCCACGCAGGGCCGTAGCAGCCCCCAGGAGAGCAGCTCCAACGTTAGCAGAAGGCTCCTAGATCAGTCGGCAGAGACTTTCTTGCACGTCTCTCACAGCTCCTCAGACATTAGGAAAGTAACTAGCGCAAAGCCCTTAAAAGCAATACCCTGCAGCAGTTCAGCCCCACCTCTGCCTCCAAAGCCCAAAATTGCTGCCATCGCCACCCTGAAATCCCCAGAGATTGAGGCAGTGGAGTCTGGATGCGGAGTTAGTAGAAGACCTTCCCTACAGCGATCAAAATCAGACTTAAGCGACAGATACTTTCGCGTTGATGCAGATGTTGAACGATTCTTTAACTACTGCGGACTGGATCCTGAAGAGCTTGAAAACCTCGGGATGGAAAACTTTGCAAGGGCTAACTCTGATATTATATCCCTCAACTTTCGCAGCGCAAGCATGATTAGCTCAGACTGTGAACAGTCTCAGGACAGCAACAGTGACCTTAGAAACGATGACAGTGCCAATGACCGTGTGCCATACGGCATTTCTGCCATTGAGAGGAATGCCAGAATCATCAAGTGGTTATATAGCATCAAGCAAGCTAGAGAGTCACAGAAAGTGTCCCATGTGTGAGAGAAACATCCACCGTAGAGAGAGGAGGAAAAAAAAAAAGGCAAAAAAAAAAAAAAAAAGCAAGGACTGTATCTTTGTCTGTGAATATTCAGTTGTGAAGGGTTGTGAAGTCTACTTGAAGTCTTGTACACTTCTCAAATCTCTTTTGTGTTGCTTGTTGTGCAATGTTTCCAAGTTGCATGCCTGTCAACATGTGAGCTGACCTGGCTTCCACTTGAACAATAACTAACTACAAAGCCTGGCTGAGCATACACATTATCTGCCAAAAGTTTAAGACGAGAATCTAATTAGGGCTTCAGTATAATCAAAGTGTTTACATGGAAAGGTTATATGACTTCTTTGGTATTTATGTGGTTCCTTGTGGATTTTATATATGTCACTTTTTGTCTTAATGCGGATATTGTCAACTGACGTTACTGGTTTCTAAGTTGAAACAGAATCCCTTTGGGGGGGGAAAGAGCAGCAAAATTGGCCAGATAAGAGATTTAGGCAGATGATAATAGGCAAAAAAGCCTTATCTCTTGTAGAAAGTGCATTATTGGCACATGTAAAACTGTTTCTAAAAGGCAAAGAAAGCTACATTCTTAAATTATGTATCATTGTTAAACTATATATCCCTACTTGTAGGGAGGCACTGTTCTGTAAAGGTTTCTTTTTTGCTAGGTAAGCTCCCTCAGTTTTATAGCAGAAGTAGCCTAGTGAATCTGCTTGACCTCTCAAAAACTTAACTGGGTCTTGCCTTTGGGTCGGTGAAAGCATTTTCATGATTTTGTAGTATCCCCATTGGAAAAGATTAACAAAGGTTGGAGTCAACGTGTGGAAGCAACGTTAGGTGGGGAATTTTGTGCGTTTGGTTTTTACTCGAAGATTCCTGGTCTTAAACTTTTGACGGGAATGATTAGATCCTATAGCTGATATTGAATGCCTTTATTAGTCAAAAAAAAAAAACAAATCCACATCATGACTACAAATTCCATGCTGTCTTTTAATTATTCTTTTTTTTTTTGTAGACCTATTTGAACAGTAAACAAACAAAAATGGAAACACACAGCCATATCAGTGTAACGCCTCCTATTCAGAAGTAAATACACTCAGTAGCTGAACTATATCTGAAAAATTGTGATTATGTTGTCTTGCATATGTTATATCTAAGGCTGTGAAAGTTTGTTACAGCTCTAGGAAAGCGTAGAAACATGACAGTATGTAGCTTCTTTTTTATTTTATTTTTTAATTTTTATTTTTTATTCCTCCTTATGATGGTTAGTGCTGCAGGTCAACCTGTTACAAATCTTTCGACAATCTGTGTCTTCCCAGTGGTTTAATTAACTGTCATTTCAACTGACAGTGGTGGCGTGGTAGCGGAGAAGTTGAAAGCACAGTGGTCTGCTTCATTAATATTGTATACATGCTTTGAAGTAAATTGCAGCACTACCTTCATCTTCATCAGCTAATAGGAAACTTTTTTTATTGTGTAAATGCTGTAAGACTTTGTATATACTTCAGTTGTTACGAAATCTTTAAAAGGAAGAGTGTTATGCTAATAAATAGCTCCTGGTGCAGGTATGGTAGGTTTTTTTGTTCTATTTTTTTTTTTTTTTTTTACCCCTCCCACTCTTAAAACTATATCAAGAACTCAATCTCAGTGTGTTTTCGTGCTGGTAGAAGGTCTTGGTTAAATAATAGGTCCAGCAAAAGATTTCTTTTACTAAAGTGCTTTTCAGAATATAATTTTTTTATAAAGTAACTATAGCAGCATGATCTGTCTGAAGAACTAGAAGAGCTTTTCCAGACTGCTAAAATAGCTTGCTTCTTCCTCACCTAGCAATGTTACTGTTCCCGTTTATAGCATCTGTTCATAATGAATCACCTCAGTCTTCTGAATTATTCTTCAGTAGTGCTTATTTATATATTTGAATATTAAAGATGTTTTACAAAGTCGGGTTCTATCTTTTCTCTAAGAAGCCTGGAGTGCAGCTTCTTACCGATAGCCACAGTTGATGCAGGCGAGAGTGGGAACGGAGCCACGCAGTCATTTGTTGCCGATGGAATTATCAAACATCAAGTTTTATATTCTTGTTTTCAAAATGACTGTTCATGGCGGGGGGAGCACACATTCAGTTTCGGGAGGATACTTTATGGTTTGCTTTGGGTTTTTTTGGGGGGTTTTTTTGTTTGTTTTTTTACAGTTATCTTCACAACCTAAGACTTGTGACATTCCTAGTTCAGTCAAAAAAATGAGGAGCTCTGTATTTCAGCTATGGGCAGAATTGTGACATTTTAAGCTCCGTGGGTTTCAGTTGGCATTGACATCACGCTGGTTTTTCAAGCATATTTTTCCAATAGTAAGTTCTACTCAGTTCAGTGACTATTTTGCCAAGGAAAATAATGCTTAAGGGATTAAAGCCAAGTGTAATGCAGCTGTACAGCAATGAAATAAAGAAGTTCAAACCAAAATAAAAATGCACTCACATTGTTCTCTCTCAAGTGTTTTAAGAAAGATGATAAACATGCTATCTCAACTGTTGTCAGCCAAAGCCAGCAATAAAAGGAGCCTTTATAGCTAGAAAATGGGTTAGAGCATATGCTAGTATTCTGAACTTGTTTCCCAAGGTTTGTGAGGAAGCCGTAGGCTCTTGAGGAATCAAACTCATTTCCTTTTAATGCCACAAGGGGTTTAGGCTTGTGAGCTGTCTGTAACAGAGTGTTTCCTCGCCTGAGACCTTGAGCAGCACCCTTGACACAGCACAAGCTCTGGCTCTGCTCTCCCTGCTTCTCACGATACTCACGCAAAAAGGACTTTACAGGACACAGATCTTCCCAGTAACTGAACTGACAACTCCGGCGAGGCTGCAGTAATGGATATCACAAGGTTGTAGAATATCCACAAGGCTTTGAAGAAGCAGGTAACAATTGGCTTCATTTGTCACTGTATTACAGTTTATGCAGCTAGGATTTTCTTTATAGCTTTGCTATTACTGGTATGTTTGCATAAAGACCAAATCACTGGTGTCTGTCTGCTTTGTTTTCAAACAGGAATTAACTATTCTGCCTTTGCAGACAGGTAACCCCATCGTGTTGTGTCGAGAGGGTCCATGCTCTGTCTGCCTTGGGAGGTTCCTGAGCGTTGAACGTTGAATTCTCCAGGAGCTGTGACCAGCCCAAACACCTCATCAGGGACCCATCCTGGTTGTGTTTGTGCTGCCTCCAGCAGCTATTGACTCAGGTGCAAAGCCCACAATAAGCATCGATGGTTAGACAACAGCTCATGTGGCAGCACCAGCTCTGGAAGGAGATGCATGACTGTGGTGCCCTGTGAAAGGCAGTACTGAGCCCAGCACTGAAGGTCCTGGACCCAGAAGTGAAGAAAGTAACAGTATGTTTTCAGTAATTAGTATGAATTCCCACTGACACAAAAGAAACAGAGATTTATGGTCATTCTTTTATTTGGACTTGCCAGGGAGGGAAAGGAAGAGGAAAATGATGTGACAAAGTGCACTTTTGAAAGCCACGTAGAGCTTTGTGCAGAGATAAACCATATCTCTGAGTGAAAGAGATGGGCAGCAAAGTAAAACTGGTCTGCTAACCACCTTGTAGCGTAGAAACAGTGTCGTGGAAGATGAGAGAGACCGGATCTGTGCCGCAAATTTCCATTCAACAGCCACAAGGAGGGAAATGTTCTTTTTTTATTAATTCAGTTTCCGTAAGGGAGAGTGATGTGCTGCGAGCGCCTGCGCCATCCCAGTGACCGAGGGCTTTTGAAGGGTAAACATGAAACTGTGATGCTTTTGGCAGAAACTCAAAAATCAAAAGGCACGCTCAGACAACAGAGCCAATCAGTATTGCTGACTTATCTCTTTTTACAGCAGTTTATCCATCCATGGAGGCCATACGCATTTGATTTCAGTCATTCAATGAAAAACAAAGTGCTTAATGGAGCTCTGCAGTACAGAGCTGAATAATTTCGGTCTGTGGGAGGACAGGAAAGGAGCTAAACCTTAAAAACAGCCTCCCCAATGCCTATTGATTACAAGATGATAAAGTTTAGTACATTATATTCCAGAACTCACTTGTTCATAAGAAACTTTTTATTAAGCAGAGTAGCCAAACCAATAAATCTGGGAGATGCCAGTTTTGCAAGGCTATAAAACTCATGTTTTATGTGATTAATGGTGCCACACCAGTAGCTGAGCGCATTAGGTTTAGAATCTAAGAGCATCTGGAGCTTTGTTCCCATGAACAGTGAGGGTCCATTGCATATTTTGGCGATGAATATAAATGTGGGTATAGTGGAAGGTCCCTTTGTGCTGTAAAAGAGAACAGATTGGTCAAGGTGTTTTGTCCTAATTGTAATATAACTCTGTATTAAAATCCTTGTTACCAAGGCTTAGATGTTCACCGATACTCTGAATTCATCTGACTTTCCTTGCTGTCAGCAGAAAGGCTCCAGTAATCTACCCTTTGAAATATATAACCCACACCTTAATGCAAAAGGCCGGTAAAATTGTCTGCTCAGTGTAAGGACTTTTATCTCCTGATGATGACATGTGTTAAGTGAACCTCTAAACAAGCAAATTTCAGTCAGAAATATTAACCCATAAACACCTTTTATTTTTCCCTGGAAGCCCAAGGGGCGGTCAATAGCTGTGCCCTGGTGTTCGCTACAGTTGGTACGTTGCTGCTAAAACACTCAGGTGTTGGCTATTTGGGGTGCAATGCAGTCAGATGGAGTAACCTACACCACACCATCTGCCTTGCCCTAGAAGGTATGAACAGCCTTCAAGCATATTCTATATTTTTATATTGAATGACTTAAGAATTCAGCTGTGGCTGCCCATCAAAACTCAGTAATGATAAGTGGTGACTTCCCCCCCCGACTTAGTTTTCATGAAAAACAATCCTTTATATAACAAAAACTGGAGTCTCTTAAATGTCATTCTTCTAAATTTAAAGTCATTTTCATGATGGTCTTATGACAAGAGTAAGAGAGTGCTAGTATCTGTGCTATTACTGTTTTCTGCTTTTGGCACTGCAAGTCTTCTCCACCTTCGTGGTGTCTCGCGTTTTAGTTTTCCCAGCTTCCTTCCTTTCTGCATATTCCTTCCTTATCCTGTCTGTCTGTTTCATCTTCTTGTCTCTGAAATGTATGACCAAGGTCATTATGTTCTCGCTTAGCCTCTTTAAGGAGTCTCATCCCTGAGTTATTTTGAAGTCCCCGAATCCCCAAGCAACTTTCCCACAACTCATCCCGTCTTTTAGAACCCTCACTCTCAGGCAGCCTGTTTCCAAGAAAGTAACCCTGTGGCTGCAACTGAGTTCCGTGTCCTGAACAGATAATAATCTATTTAATGAATTATTTTTGAATTTTCCACTGTGTCGTGCTGTCTGTCGGCAAGGTGAAACAGCAAGAAGTGTTTCTTTGGGAAGAAAAAGCAAGTGAAAACACTCATGAAGAGCAGGGTCATAGAATCACAGAGTATTAGGGCTTGGAAGGCACCTCGAAAGATCGTCTAGTCCAACCCCCCTGCTAGAGCAGGATGCCAAACTTATCTTGAAATATCAACCTCTTGGTCTAAAATTGCCAGTTTTTCTCTCTGCTATATCTCAGTGTGTACTTTTGCTAATTCTTTGGCTCCATATAAAATACTGGCCTGAGGACTGCGGTGTACAAAGGTGGTACAATTTCCAGAGAAAAGAGTGATACAGACCCACTATCCAAGCAGCCTGTACCAGTTTGCCCTCTGCTGTTTGTTAATGTGGTACCTCTGTGTCTCTCAACCTGTGGCAGCCAGACCACTTGCACTGCCCATTCCGTTCCTGGGCAGCTGGCCCAAAAGCGCTGCCTAAAAAGACTTTTTGTAAAACAAGAGGACAGCAGAAGATCCAGGAGAGTCAAAGTCTGTCCTCACCTGGCTATTGCAGGCGACTTCCAGCTGTGGTAAGTGAAGAGCAGGTTTGGAAGCTAAAAGCCCCAAGCTGTTGACTCGTGCAGCCCTGGGGCTGAAGGTCGGACACCTCAACCCTGCATGCGGGAAAGGGGTACCTGTGTGTTCATGTGTGAGATAGGAGAAACTAGGGGATGGAAACAGAAGGCACATGGTGAAGCATGTCGCTGTTTCACTAAATACCTGCTATTCATATCCTAAAAAGTAAAGACAAGAAAAAAAAAAAACCAGGGTTGAAATTTGGAGAAGAGCTGTGTATGCAAATGCCTTCAGACGAGATGCGGAGGTGGGTAGATAGCTTTGCTTTTTAAGAAATGAAGTTTTTTTAAAAGATCTTTTAATAAACGACCCGCTTTTCAAGTATATTAATTTTTTATGAAGTCAGTCTTGCCATTCTGAACTGTGAAAGCTTTGCTACGCTCAGCACAGGGCTTTTGGAAATGCACTGACAGTGATTTGGAGTGGTTAAGTAGTAGGATAAAAGGGTGCTTAGCTGGACATGAACTTCATTTTACTAAAATAAAGTATTTTACTAAAATAAAGTTCACAATTACAAAACTAGAGTTTTAGAGGGTAGGTTTGTTCCTTATTTTAAATGGATTGTGGGGAGCAACAGAAAATTAAGATAGTCATATATTAATGTTGGTCTGCAAATAAGATAGGTTCAGTTAAATGTGTCCACATGAAAATGATAATATTAGTCTTTGGCAGAGGCTTGATTTTCTTCATCCATGTTTTGTATATCTTGGAGTTTATCAGCTTACATGTATCTGGCACAAAACTCACTCATCCCATCTGAAACCACTTGCCATGAGCTTATG
This sequence comes from Ceryle rudis, assembly GCA_033439905.1. Lineage (NCBI taxonomy): Eukaryota > Metazoa > Chordata > Aves > Coraciiformes > Cerylidae > Ceryle > Ceryle rudis. The sequence continues at coordinate 42,146 of JAAGNO010021307.1, read as the reverse complement.
GGTTCGAGTCCATCTGCCAGATTTTCTTTTGTGTTGAAGGGCTTTGAACAAAGAGCTGTCATAAGGCTTTTGATTTCCCACGGTTTTGTTTCTAGCATGTTCAACCGATGGGGCCTTTCAAACCCTCTCCTACAGACCGAGCGAGAGCAGGAGCTTTGTACCCATATACACTCCAATATTGAATTCAGGAGGTAGAGAGCAGGCCAGAAGTCAGACTGGGAAATGATTTTATTTTTTTTTTTTCCCTGTTGTTTCCTAATGAAATTGCAAGGTTGGTTTTTATTTCCCCCAAAGTGCTATAGAGTGAAACAAAGCCACAGAAGCCAGTGAAACCGTACAGGTTCTCCCCACAGAGGCATGAGGAAACTTTAAACCACATCTGGATGCTTCATCTGGGAAGACCATGAAGAAGGAGATACCCAAATTCTGGCCCTGTTGAAGCCAATGGGAATTTTATCACTGATTATAAGCAGAGTGGGCAGAATTTCACCCACTGTCAGAACTTAATATTTTGCTGTGTTTAGGGATTATTTTGGTTTGTTTGGTTGGTTGGTTGGTTTTTTTTTTTTATTGTAAATCTCATGCATTAGTTTTCTACCACTTCCTCACCTCTTCTTCTGTCTCTCCAAGCAGCAGAGGGGGGAAATCCCTTCCAGCAGAGCAGCCAGGAGCCCTGGGAGCAGTGAAGCCTCATGCAGGTGTACAGAGGTCCCTCCTAGCTTGAAGACAGACCGACAGCAACACGGCTGGAGCACCCACTGTATGCAATGGTATGTGCCAGGGCCATCAGCCTGGCTTGGTTCAGAGGGTAAAAAACCCAGTGTTTCTGATGACTGTTTATCTCCCTGGCTTGCAGGTGTCCCATGGTAGCCTGGCATTTTTAGAAGTGCGTGGATCTTACCTAAATGGTGTCCAGTAAAATTAATCACTGTTTCAGACCCTTGAGACCTAGTTGATACGGGTGCCAAGGGACACATCCCTGATCTCAACACAAGGAAGCAGCTGCAAGGTCACCATCTCATCCTTTGGTGTGGAAGGAGCAACCACCATGGGTCTAGCTAGGTGAGTTGAAAGTGCCCATCTACAGCTCCTTCTACTCACTAGGCCAAGAGATTCATCCCTGCACTGTATTCCTCTGCACTGGCATTGCTCAGACGACTCATGAGGTCCATCTGGGGCACGGGACACTCTCCTAGAAGATGTTGCACTTAAGCTATCACTAAGTTATCAATTACTTTTGCTGCGTTTACCCCAAGAAGAATTGTATTGTGTTCTGCACTGAACCGTCAATGAAAAATACTTTTTTCTGTAGCATGTAGATCTGTGAGAAGAGACAAAGAGGAGGTTTGGTGAAGCACAAAATACTAGTGCTGGTATGAGGAGAAAGTCAGGACCTACCTGCCCAGCACAGGGTGCCTCTTTACACATAGCATACATAATAATTTATTTTCTGGATTTTTACTGAACTGCTAATGACCAGCCTATGGAAAACCTGGGAGCTAATGAGCCATCATGAATATTTGCATCAAGCCACAGGGGTGCCCCTTTTGCTCATCTCTAAGCACCAATGAGGTATTTCAGGAGCAATGTATGACTGGTGCTGTTTTAAAACAAATTTAACCTACCCCAACCCACATTTAAGTAATAAACTGCAAAGCAGTCAGCTGTGATATCAAAAATCTTCGTGAGGGATGTTGTTTATTTGAGAGATCATTTTTGAAATGTTCAGGGTGGACCCTGCTCCCTGGAGGTCACCGTTAGAAGGTGTACGCTTCTTCTGGGGTCATCCTGCTTCCAGCTCTGCTGTGGAAGAGGGAGCAAGGGGAGCACTTCAGGGCACTGTTCTGGACACCCCACCACCACGGGCACGACACTCCTGCTGTTGGGGCTCAGGGAAGTATTAACACCCAAAGGCAGCTGTGGTGTGGAATTGGAGATTTTTCCAATGGGCTCATTCCCACATAGGTCCCACGCAGAGCTGACGCTGTAGGACACGCTGGGTTTTCAGGGGGCTGCTGAGTGAGCGGATGCACAATGACATGTGATTGTGGAATGCATTGAAAGCGTATGGAAAGGGCTTTCCTGAGCCTGTGTTTCACTGAATAAAACCCATCATTTCACATGGCTGAAATCATAGAATCATAGAATGGTTTGGGTTGGAAGGGACCATAAAGGTCATCTAGTCCAACCAGGCCTGCCGTGGGCAGGGACAGAAGTCACAGCAGAGCACTGAGATTCAGTGGTCCAAAAGTCAGGGGTCCAACTGGCTGGCTGAAGGAGAGAGCCTGTGTGGATTAAGGAGCACTAAAGTCCTGCAGCTGCCTCAGCCCCTTCTGGGACACAGCCCAGTGTGCCAGGTGTGGGGACAGCTGGGTGCGCTGGAAGGGAGGATTAGCTCTACAGAGCCATGCCATTGGCCACGCTTAGGCAATTCATTGTATTTTTAATTCAGTGTTTTTAAGAATCATTTGTAGCTTCATACGAACACAGGGAATCTAATCCACTGGCTTAAATGTGTTTGAGTTGCAGTGGTTTGTTTTAATTTTTTAATATTAAGTTAGAGAAGTAGTTGAACACCTGGCAGCTATTGATACCCAGCTCTTTTTTTTCCGCTGTGTCAGATGATAACAGGTCCTGGAGATAATAATACGGAGTTGTTAGCTAGGTTATGAAGAAGATGAGCCTCTTCAGAAAAAAAACCGCACTTGTTAAAAACAGAGCACACAGAACCTTTTGCTGTCTGATGCTGACTTTTTGCACATGTGTCTTTCCCAACAGCTACAAGTAAGCTGTTATGCTCCAAAAATAAGTGATAGACTTGCTGTCCTTAAAACCATTAAACAAGGAAGCAGAGGAGAGAGCAGGAATTTTTAGAGTGACTTTGACGTTAGCATGTCCTGCCTGGTGCGGGGGACAGCGAGGGAAGAGATGTTGCTTTAGTACATGGTCTGCAGGAGAACAGAAGGGGGACCAGAAATGTGATCTGAAAATAACATCAGCCCTGATGGTCTGACCACGAGGTCTTCCTCAGGAACAGGCTACAGGAGCAGAGCTTGTCTCTGTGTTTCAATGACCAAGCTTCTCAGAGCTGGGGCGGGGGGGGGAGCAGTTTTCAGTGCTTCCAAAAGTTCTGACTGGCCATGGCCCCCAGTGCTGGCTTTTTACTGTATAGCTTCTCTCACGATACATCCCTACGGACTCATTTGTCATGCTTCTCTCATTCCCCCAAGCGGGGAATGCCAAGATAAGAATATTGGAGGTCTTTGTGCTCTCGGCAGTGAAATGCAGCAGAGATGAGAGCGATACGGAAAGTCAAGGAGTCCCGGAAATTATCCTCAGCCAGTTCCCTTCAGCAACAACCTATTTTGCGGGGGTAGCACTGATGTGCAATAGCGGAGGCAGGAGCTGCATCCCTTAAACATTTTGGAAAGAAATTACTGGCCTCTTTGAACGGGATGCTAATCCCAGGCTCCCTCAGAGCTGTTACTGGAAATAAATTGCCATCTTTTCCAGTTCTGCCCTGCATAGCACCTCAAATATTAGTTAGTGCTGCTGCAAATAAGCAGCATTTCTACAGTAATTTAGCAGCTGTGGGGGGGAAACTGCACATTCAGGAGCAACTTGGCTGAGCCATGTCCTCACAGGTCCCTTCCCACCGTGCTGCAGGAAGGTGCACTTCTGCAGAGCAATGCTTCTTGCTTCCATGTTTCCCCACCACTGCTGTTTCTTTCCCAGACCAATGTTTTCATGTCAGCTGCCCAGGAGCTGAAGATCCTTACTCCTGGACATCATTATTCTGATGCTGAGTGGTGAACCCAGAAATCAGAGCTGCAGCTGTTTGCCAGTTTGGCTCATCATTGGAGATTTTGTGACAACAGCTTGGATCTCCTCTTTATTTGTGACCAGCTGCATGAAACTGTTTCATGAAGCATATCCCTGAAATTTGAGTTTTCTCACTGCTTTATTTTTAGTACAAGCTGAGACTATTGATCGATCTTCCTTGATATTTTTAGTCTTTGGAGTTTCTTCACCTTGAGGTATTTATTTCTTGAGGTAACAGTTCCTAATTTCAGTCTGTTATTTGGAACACTGTGGTACATGTAACTCTACTAAGCTATTGATAGGCAAGTGTTTAGCCCATTGAATACATCTGCATTAGTGACCAGGATGAAGGAATGGTAAAAGTATGGGAAACTTCAGGAATAAATTTTTGAGAAGCAGTTTGGAGCAGTTCCAGTCTATCTGAGCACTGCAGATGTAACACAGGCTGCCTGCATTTGCAATGCACAGTAAAAATTATCAGAAGATTCTGAGTAGTAAATGGAATGTGTAATGTGTTCCCAATAGACTGGTTTCCCATAAGAAATAACTCACTTTGAGCCTTGTTTATTTTTCAAAAGTGCAGAACAGAACTGACGTGGAGAAAATTTTCTGTGGAACGGGAAATTAAAAACAAAACAAAACCACCTTCAAGTTAAGAGGAACCCCAAGTCAAATAATTTAGTTGAAACACTTCTGCCTTACTTCTAGCAAAGAATTTGCTTGACAAGTGAGTCGTGAAAGAGCAGTATATCTCTGCTTCTGGGGATTTGTGGTTTCTAAAGGTAGAAGGGCTCTGCTGCCCACCCTGCTGCTGTTCCAGCCCACCCCTCTGGGTTGCTGCTCACACACCGAGTAGCTCCATCTCTAAAATAAGTAGGGCTTTTGGCCAAATTGCTGCTCTAAGGTGGCTGCTGCTTTACCAAGTTCTCTTTGCTCTATTTCCCGAAGATGATTCTCCTTTGGTAGACAGAATCAACAGCAGGCACTTGCATGGTCGTCTTTCCTGGCACTGCAGCGTGTGGTTGTGTGTCCTGTTGTCTTTAGGATTATGTGTTTCGCTCTGTCTTGGCAACCCTTGCACCACGATGAACGAATTGCTCACATGGCCTGTGAGACCATCCACTTTGCAAAGCACAGAGGTGTTGGATCACAGTGGTATCACAGTCAGTGACAGCCAGTGAAGCAGCTGGTAGCCCCTGATGTACCAGTTCACATCTGTCATCAAGGAAGTGGCTTGTCCCTAAAATGAGATCTCTGGAGCCTGGAGAATTCATGGTCGTTAAAATCAACGTGTCCTATGGTTAGGTTACCTCGGTGGAAATCGCTGTGCTCCAGGGCCCTGCTCTTCAGCCCCACAAAAGCTGCTGCTCTCTACTCTGTGGGAGCTTTCAAAATTCTTTGGAAGCTGGATTTTGAGATCTCAATCTTTTCTGGAGAGGACTCTTTCCTGAGACAGGGTTGCTTCTCTCAGCACAGCTGCCAGCTGTTGTTTCAGGCTAATGTGTAAGCTGAAGCAGGCACTTACAGCAGTTGCAACTCCTCCTTTTTTCAGTTCTTTGCAAGAAAAATCTTCAAACCTACAGCGGTGTTTTCTGCGGTATAGAGTAGGAATAGAAACTCTGGAAAATAATTAGGAAAAGTAACTGCCCTCTCCTTTTCTTGGGCACTCCAAGAGCATGAGGTCCATGCTCATACCAAATATTGTAAAATGTGTACATGTTTGTCACATGTAAAGCACGGAAAATCCTAAATAAAGGGAGGCTACTGATTTTTCTTTCTATAGAATGGGTTTTGCATTGCAGAACAGCTCACTGCATGTTGGCAGCTGCCGAGGGGTGGGGATGGACTGACTGCCTTCTCAAAGTGCCACCTTGAAATGGGAACGTGAGCACTGAAATGCTCCATTTCAGCTTGGCAGGCAGCCCATGTCAGGATTGGAACAGGAGACTTCCTCAGGATGCTTGGATACCGAGTGAAATGTCTTTGACAGTTTGGTATGTGCACTGAGATAACGTGCCAGCCTCCCAAACTGCGGCAGGCCTTGTGTTGCTGAGGTCCCAGTGATTTTTCTGACCACTTCCACAAGGTAAGCATGGTGTAACTTTGCTGTAAAGAGGGTTGTTGTCTTTCTTTTGCTTTGGAAACTTTACCCATTGTCTCTTTCACTTAATCCGTTTTCTGTCATCATATTAAAAACTCATCATATTGCTTTCCATCAGTAGTTAAAATTTCTGTGTGGTAGCAGCAGCTCTTTGCATGTACTCTGCATTTTCACTTTGATTTTGAGTCCTTCTCAGTAACAGGCTATAAAAAAACACCAAAGTATTATTGCTGAGGATGCCACACTGATGTAAGTGCAACCCCTGTGTAGCTGAAAATATCAGTGACAATTCTCTCTTCATCTAATCCCTGACTTTGAGAAATGATCAGATCAAAGCCAACCACTCAGCCAGTGTACGCTGGGGTTTTTCTTTTCCAAAAGAAATACCACAACTTGCAGAGCAGAAAATCCCCTGTATCCTTCTGTAAGATCCTGCAGAATGAGACGTGCTGGTGGCTGTGTAAGGAGGGAAAAACGGGTAAAAGTTCTGACCCCTGGCAGAAGTGAAACTCCTGTCATTTCTGCCACCATGGCTCTGATTTCACCTAAGAATTGCAAGACCTGCTTCCTTTAAAGAGTAATTTGTCTCCTTAAACAGTGTTTTTGAGAAATGCAGCACTATCATCCCAGGTATGAATTTGTGTTATTGGAAAGTGGTGCACTGTTGTGAGACGTAATCTCCAGAAATTAATTCCTCCTGACTGAGTTTTGTTATTATGTTGTGTGTGGGTTAGTTTGGTTGGGTTTTTTTCTTCCTTTTAAATAGACTCATTGATTTTTAGGCCAGATGAGCTCACTGTAATTGTTTTGTCTGACTTTCTTCATAACATCAATTATAACCAGGCACGAATTAATTCCCCTTTGAATTACAGACTTCATTTCACTTGAGAAATCCTGTTTTGACTTGAACAAAGGCAGTGATGGAAAACCCACAGCAGCATTTACTAAATCATTTCAGTGCCTAATAACCCCCTGCTTAGATAAATTGTAATCTCCTTTCCAGTCCGAATTTGTCCAGCTCCAAACAGCAGCCCCGAGGTACTGCTGTACATCTGTTGGCGAGGCAGAGGAGCCACTGCCACAGCTTTGCTCACTCTGTAGCAGACCCAGAAGCTGGTAGGTTGTGGTGAGTCCACAGCTGAACTGCTGCAGAGACCACTATCGTGTCTGCCTTTAACATTTTTTTGGGCAAACTAAACCACCTGTAGATGAACAGTTTTTCATCCTACCTGCTCCAAGAAGTTCTAGCAGAACTGAGTAGCACAGTCAAGATAATAACATTTGTAAAGCTTATAAGTATGTAAAAGGTGAGTGTCAGGATGATGGAGCCAGGCTAAATGATAAGACAAGGGGCAACGGGTGCCAGCTGGAACACAGGAGGTTCCATGGAAACGTAAGGAGAAACTTTTTCATGGTGAAGGTGACAGAGCCTGGAACAGGCTGCCCAGGGAGGTTGTGGAGTCTCCTCTGGAGAGATTCCAAAACCCACCTCGACACGTTCCTGTGTGACCTGATCTGGGTGATCTTGCTCTGGCAGGGAGTTTGGACTAGATGATCTTTTGAGGTCCCTTCCAACGCCTACCATTCTGTGATTCTGTGAGATGAGAAGGTCCATTCTCCATGCATATTGTGTTGATGTAGTGCTGTTGGTATTTTCTTGTCTTTGTGCAGCCTTTGCACATGCTGGAGTTTTACAGGACACATCTGAAGCAAGTTCCCCCTGGCAGCTTCTTGCCCCTTCCTGCCATTGGTGAGGCAGAGTGTCACCAGCTCTGTCAGCACACCCCCACACACCTTCTCTCCCTAACCCACTTCAGTCGCACTGATCCCTGTCACAAAACCCACAAAAAAAACCCCACAAAACAACAGAAAACCAAAACCAGATTGTTTGGAGTAACCTAGATCATGGTGACAGAATGGGATTGGAGAGCAGTGATTGAGCAGCTACACTGGGTCACGTGTACTCAAGACATGGTGTTCAGGCTCAACCAAAACAGTCCTTAGCAGGAAACACTTTGTCCTGAGTATTTACACCTGACTTCAAACCCAACTGCATGTTACTCAAGGCCTCCCTCAAACCTGCATGGCTTTGGATTAGCTGATGGTCAACCTCGCCAGACATCACTCAGCCCCCATACCTTGCTGTGTTAGAGCCTGCAGCATTCGTCACATTCTTTGCTTGCTTTGGAAGAACCAAAGTAATTTTGCTCCATCTTCAGATTTTGTTAATTCTTTTATCTGTTAGAAACCCCAGGGAATTCTTTCAAGTTCTTGAGCAATTGCCATTCTTAAGGTTCATTCCCATTTATTATGACCTTTTTAAAGTTTCTTTTTCAGTGAGTTAAAAGTCCTTTTCAGATATTTGTGGGGAACCCTTGTGGTGTTTTTGTGGGAATTCTGCATCTGTAATCCCAGTGTTGTCTTCAGACACTTAAAGAAAACACTTAAAGAAAATTAGAGTCTTCAGCAGTCTCCATGCACCAAGTGGAATAGTTACTTTCTCCTTACAGCTCCATTTTCTCTTCCATCAGAAATGGAGCCATAATGTCATGGTGCCTGGAGTACAAGCTTTTAGGAGAGTTTAGGTCCTCTCTATAC
>JAAGNO010021307.1:0-33525 GCA_033439905.1 Ceryle rudis | reverse complement strand
GTTCTTGAGCAATTGCCATTCTTAAGGTTCATTCCCATTTATTATGACCTTTTTAAAGTTTCTTTTTCAGTGAGTTATAAGTCCTTTTCAAATATTTGTGGGGAACCCTTGTGGTGTTTTTGTGGGAATTCTGCATCTGTAATCCCAGTGTTGTCTTCAGACATCACTTAAAGAAAATTAGAGTCTTCAGCAGTCTCCATGCACCAAGTGGAATAGTTACTTTCTCCTTACAGCTCCCTTTTCACTTCCATCAGAAATGGAGCCATAATGTCATGGTGCCTGGAGTACAAGCTTTTAGGAGAGTTTAGGTCCTCTCTATACAACACAAATTGTTGTTACAGTGAAAATGTCAACCCTGTTGTCTCCCCGCTGTCTTTCTGCCATCTCATTTTTAACTTCCTCAGAGGTTCCCTAGGAATACATTAAAGAAAAAAAAAAAACCAACCAACTATTTTCAGCATAAAGGAGACAAAACTTGGTGGTTTATGGCCAAGTGTCCAGTTTTGGTGGAACCCCTCATGTCTTGGACAGCCTGAACTCTGCATGTTGGCTTTTTCCTGCTGAGCTTTATTTGATTTGAAAGAGGTAGATTAATTTTATTGACTCTTACCCGTCTCGCTCGTGTATCAGTCAACAACTGTCGACTTTGCCAAGAAGGAAACTTGCTCTGTTAACTCACAAACTTGCTTTCCAGAGTTCTTCAGCTGTGGACTCACCACAACCTACCAGCTTCTGGGTCTGCTCAGGATTTCTCATCCCCACACAGCACAGAAATTGTCTGTTAACATTGTCTACTTAAATCAACAAGCTTATGACTGTTAAGCCAAGACATAAATGTTTCTGGAAGGCTCAAGAATGTGAGTTTAGTGTGTGGAAAAGACTTGAAAATTCACCTGTCGCAGGTACTGCTGCAGTTTCAGTGTCATATAAACATAAATTGACCTTTGTTTTTCCTAATGAAATACCTTATGACTGCTTTTGGTTTTAAATTTACTATACTTTAATTCAGGATTTGGTTTATGGGTGTAATTACGAGTCTTCCAGGCAACACTTAGTTAAAAAAAAAAGAGGTTATTCCAAACTGATGATTTTATGATCATATAGATCGTTATAACTCACAGTCAGTCAAGCTCTTTAACACTTAGGTTTCCCATATGCTATGTATTTCAGCATTGCAGTAACAGACAATAATCCTGCCTTTCCAGGGCAATTTAGTCATGTTAAAACAGAATTTGGTTTACAATAGCAGAGCCTGAAAACCAAACTTTACTTAAGTTGCCTGCTGCACAGTAACAATGATATGATGGTGTAAGTTGATAAACTTTATCTACACAGGAAAAAAAAATAAATTCAGAAATGTGAGCAGAATCTGAAAAATGGTTTAAAAAAAATGGCAAGCCATGTTAAAACTGCAGCTGAATCTTTGTTTCCTTTCCAAATCTTATCAGAGTTGTTACAGGGTATAATTCTGGCTGCACCATAATGAACAACAACAGAAAAATCCCTTTAGTTTGTTAAGGTTGCAAATATTCCCTAAGATGTCCAAGCCAAGATGTGCAAAAAAAAATGTAGTGTGGACTTGTTTTCTTTCTTCCAAGTAATAAATTTCTCTTCGATGGCCACTAACACTCTGGTTATTTGGTATTAAAGCAGGGTGGGATTTATCCACGTGCAATGCTGTGACATTTACCTCAGTGACCCTCTAATTCACGCTCTGTTGCACTTGCTATAGGGAGCTTGCACTGTAGAGCAATATGGTGCCTGTTTCTAAGCAGCAATAAATATCATGTTGTGCAGGGCCTGTCAAACAGGGTTTAGCCAGCCTCAGTTCAATGAGGTGCCTTCTGCTCATCCCAAGGAACATATTCTTCTGAAGTCAGGGAAGATATGCTACTGGTTCCAGTGGAGCTGGGATTTCTCTGTCCTTTTTAAGTTTTCAATGATCTTGCAGCCAGTGCATTGCTTTTTGTTGCTAATCCTGTTGATTTTTACACCAGGCTGTGTAATTTGTGTCCTTGCCTTCTCAACTGTCGTTAGATTCTGCCCTTTGTTCACCACACTCACATCTTCATGCATGTCTAGAAAATGTCTATTGGGAGTAATACAGTCAACAGAGGTGCAAGGAAAATTCATGTTAATTTTATAATAGCACTTATTACTTTACTTTTATACTCTTTACCTTCTCCCTAGCGTGTAGGTGCTAGATCAAGTGGCGTAACTGGAGAAAAGAAAACTTTTCCCTCATGACATCTGAGAAGATGCAGCTGTTTGGGTCCTTGGGCAAGCTGAGATACTTTATGGACTGTCATTGCTGTGGTTGTAGTGGATTCACAGAGGCATGTTCAAGATCCATCATTTTATTGTTCAAATGAGTAATGGTTTTATTGAATTTTATCTCCTCCTTTTTCTCAAGCGGATCCCCTGTTCCCATACAGTCCAGCAACCCAACTCTTGGTGATATTGGTATATTGGTATTTTGAAAATATTTACAAGCAGATTAGGAGCCATGCTTGCTTAATATTCATGAACTCAACCCCTTTTTCCTTGCCTTGAGAAGCAGATTAAATAAAATAACAAGGTGGATGTTGGACCCAGTTCTAAAAAGAAAAAGACTTTGTGAAATACTTCAATTTAAATGTTATTTTAGCAGGCAGGAGCAGCATACTTATACTGGCCAAGAAAAGCTGAGAAAGATCATTAAAGAGGAAAAAAAAAAAAGTCCTCCCTCAAATGTTACCAAAATGTCACATCACATAGAAACACTTCCAAAGAGGAAGATATGTTCTGTCCTGATGCACCAGTTTCATAATATTGTGACATTTACATTCTAATGATAACTAAACTTTGATCTTTGGGAAATTACAGAGCAAAGCGCCTGATTTGCTGTGATTTTTTTTCCACCTCCCTGAGGGAACAAGATGCAGCCTGCAAACCTCACAGCAGTTACGGAAACGGAAAAGATGACAGTAAAATATTGGGAAAGATGGTTGTTTGGATTATGTCTGCAGAGAGAAATTGTGAGGATTAACCAGGCTGAACAGTGGCGTTTGGTTAAGGATGGAGAGAGAGAGCGATGATAGATAGATAGATAGATAGATAGATAGATAGATAGATAGATAGATAGATGGTAAAACCTATTCAAACACTCTCCTCCACTTAGGAGGAGAAGCAGCTAAGGACAGAAACCTGAACCTATCTGCCCTTTACTGACAGTGGGTCTTGAGAGGTTGGGAGGCAATAGGCTGAAGGGATTGTTGAGCTTCAGCTTTATTCCTGATCATCATGGAATTGGCACTAACACAGGGAGGAAAGCCTGTAAAAAACTCTCCTTAGGAGGGAGTGAATGGCATAGTTCTGCATATGGCTTAGCAGCGTACTGCTGATGCTGCTCTCGGAGCAAGGTGGAGGATGCCGTGTCTGCGTACTTTTGCAGGATGTGCTCTTGTGTGTCCTCGTATGAAATACCTACTTTAAGAATTAATTTCTTAAAGGTGCAGGAAAGATTTGCATTGCTGGTGAGGTGTGGGTGTTTGGCTGCTGCAAGGCAAACCCTTGTACTGTGGAGCTGTTGTTTGTTCTCCTTTCCCTCAGAGCTTAGAAGAAAACACTTGTCCTTCACCAGTTTTTCCGTTCAAAAAAGCCCAGCAGTTACTGAGTTTGGAGGGATTATTGTGTTTGCTTTGGGGCACTGGGAAACTGTCTGCCTTCAGCATGAGTGCAGGAGAAAAGAGAACTGTGGCTGGGGTCATACTCTTGGGTGTGGGATCCTGGCAGACATGTCCTGTAGCTCAGTGATAGGTCATAGTGAGCAGGTTCCATGCAATGAGGAGATAGTAAAGAAGGAAATAGACAGTGCAGTCAAAAGCATGGTTTTGACTTGCTAATCATCTACTACCGTAACAATCCTGGGCAATGTTGCACTTCTCCAGTGGAAGTCTTTAGGCTCATTAAGATCTCCCAGAGACAAGCACCTGCTTTTCCAAAGTAATTTTCATCAACTGCCCTTCAAAGTGCCATGTGGGACAGAATCAATTAACTCTTAAGAAGTAAAATCTAAGCAACATTTAATAAATTCACCTACTCCCTCCTGGCTGGAAATTTTGCTGTAAGAAACAATCTTCTTAGTACCAGCGTGCTCAAGATGATGGTGCTGAAGTCTCTGGTGTGGCTTTTCGGACCCAGGGTGTCAAGTGATGTATATTCTTTATATTCCAGTAGTTCAGTGATACTGCTCATATGCATCTTTCTACTGGAACTGATGCGTAGACAAGTTTCTGCAGTGAGAGAAATGTGGGGTTTACTGGTAGAACTCTTCCATAAGCTCTTCATACAGTAAATCTACACTCCAGTAATACAATACTACATTGTATAAAGGAAGGCAATTCTCACATCTGAAACTGAAAAATGCTTTTTGTTTCTGGTCTGGAGTCTTTAAGGGTTAGAAGACAGTGTTCTCATATGCAGGGAAATTTCTGTAAAAGGAAATACGAACTTTACAAACTGTTCTTGGTTCTCTTTGTTAATAATAGTTGATTAACGTTTTATATTTAATTACAATAGATTGCAATTCATTATTTCAAACAGGTTTAAAACCTAATAGGCATCAGACTGCAGAGCAAATACACTTCCTTTGTGCACAAAACCCTTCCAGCTTCTCAACCTTTTGTAATATAAGTGCAGGAAAAAGAGCTAAAAATATGTACACAAAGGGAGATACACTAGAACATTTTGTCTGTTCAGTGGAGCTGGATAGTCAACATGGCAAGAAAAATTAAACTGGGATTTAGAGACATTTTTTTTACCTTGTAGAATGAAGAGCTTTCAGGATTTTACTTTAATTACCTTCTTGTTCAGTTTTTCCTTTGTTGTCTGAAATCATCAATGAGACTTTTCTATTTTCTATTGCTATAAATCTCTTGAGCAAAATTGCTGCCTTCAAGTAAGAGCAGAATAGAACTGGAGACAAAAGCACAGAAATGTTTAGGCAACAGATTCCATTAAGAAAAGAGAGGGAGAGAAAGAAATGAAGCAAAATTTCTAAATATTTTCACTACTTTTTCCTGCAGAAACTTTCTGACCTCCTCCAGGAGAGTTTCCCAGATCTGTTGTGAAGACAGTAGGGTAGAAGATGAACTGGCTTCCCTTGCCAGGCTCTGCCCCAAGGCAATGCCAAACACAGCTCTGTCCTCTTTCAGTTCCCTAAAAACTTGGAAGCTGTTTGGAAGGAAAATACCTAGAGGAAGCACACTGAGAAAACCTCCTGACTGACCCCAGGAATTAGAGACATAATTAGGTCACAGCAGCTCACACGATGCAGCAGCTGAAATGCAACAGCTCAGAACAGGTAAGTCCTCCTTTCCCCAAAAGTTAAGAGAGGCACACGTAAAAGATAGTGCCTTATTCCTAAATAAACTATGTCCAAGTGGCTATGCCCCCCCCATCAATGCCACCTGAAACCAGAATGGGTTCTAGCTAAAAGTCAGAGAAGTCAGTCTTGAGCACAGGTACCATGTTTGGGGGTATGTGTTCCCTGTCTGTGTCAGGGGGGTGGAACAGATGATCTTTAAGGTCTTTTCTAATAGACCCAAACCATTCTGTCATTCTACCAAACCTACCAGGTTCCTGTAAAACAAGGCTGGGCTATCCAGCATAAACCTCTCAAAGCAGAAGTGCCATGGCAGAGCTGTGAACCCTCTTGAAAGACTTGTCACAGAACCCAGCACGCTGCTGTGAAAAGTTTCAGTTCTTAAAAAATAGCCTTGCTCTGCCAGTCTGATGTGCTCACAGAAAACCTCTGTTCAGCTGGGGGAAACAGGACCTTGTTGAAAGAGAGCTTAAGGTGCTCAGCATCTAACATAGACGTGGAAAAAAAAATGCAAAGTGAGGTCTTTTTAATCTCTCAGTTGTATTTTTACACTGTGCTAAGGGGGAAGGGGGAGCAAGGTCTGCAAAGTTTCTTCAGCGTGGATAAACCCCAAGGATTTAAAACTCCTTGATGATATTTGGTGTGAATGCAAATGGTGCTTCCCTGGTCTTTGTTGTCCTTTTTCCAAGTTTTTAATGGGTTTGGCCTCTGGGTCCTTCACTGTTGAAGAACTCTAGTGTAGCGAGTAATAGGTATTACTCCAGTTGTTCCGAGTCTCAGGAGAGGATTATTTTCCCCTGCTGCAGCAACCCTTGCCATCCCTGTGAGAAGCCCTCGCTGATGGACTGCTTAATGGCTCAGCACCCAGCATCAGGTGCAGGATGTGGCTCTTGGGTGCTCTGTCACTCAACCAGTGTGTTGGCCCCAGGAAAGACTTTCATCTGGGACACCATCAGTCTGGGTTCAAAGTCTAGCTGGGTGGCAGATACTGTGTTATGCATGTAAAGCCATTTATTGTCTCTGTGCTTTATGTCTGAGATGAGGAGAAAGATGTTTCACTCGTAAGAGACTAAGGTAGTATTAATTTGGTGAGGTGTTCAGAGGATGACAGAACTGCATCAGTGCTTAGATTTAGAAGAGTTTCACCCATACCTACATAAGGTGTAAGAGATTTTCATTGGATAGATGTTGTGTCAGGGTTTTAAACAGAGGTGGACCATGGTTTGTGTCTGCAAGCTCAGAAGAACAGGCTTAAGTAGAGCTTTCAGTCAGCTCAGGAGTAAAACCTTCCTCTTGCTTCCTTGTCTGCCTCTGGATGGCTTAAAGGCATTACGGAATATTTTTTCTCAGGGAAAAAAAAACACCTCTGCAGAAGACAAGATATAAAAAGGTCGATTCCTATCATAGGCTAGAATTGAATTTGGAGTTGAAATTTAAGAGCAGCTGCCTCAGCCCAATATATGGCTGGTAAAGTGAAAGCCTGCCAGACACTATATCTACCTGTTTCTCTGTCTGTCTGTCTATCTGGTACTTACTCTGTTTTATGGCCCAATCAAGAGAGGAAACGATAAATACACAAGTGCCCATGAACTGCTTTCCCTGGGAAAGTCAGTGGAAGCTGCTCCTGCCATTAGGGCTGGCAATCTTTAGATTGGACATCTCCAAGACCCCTTGTCTGCCGCTTTCTGCTCTGCTGATGTGAGCCGCATGCCAGGACAAGCAGGGGGATGTCTCTCCCCAGCAGTGCCAGCTCTGACCACATCTTTGCATGGCACTGACTGCTATGGCTCTCTTCCCCACCACATGGGAGCAGGGACAGCATTTTAGGAAAGAAAATGCAATACCAGGCACAAAAGAGGGAGAATGGCTAAAACCAGGTCTGCCTCAGATGCCGAGGGCAGTGATGGAGTCCCCATCCCTGGAGGGGTTTCAAAGCCGTGGAGATGTGGTGCTGAGGTTAGTGGTACCCTGTTGGTGCTGGGTTAATGGTTGGACTTGATGAACTTAAAGGTTTCTTCCAACCACAACGATTCTATAATTCTGTGAACTACTGCACCACTGAATGGCTGGAGATCATTGTTTATCTGTGCAGGAAATAGGGCTGTTTTCATTCTGCCTTCATGTTGCTATATGCCACTTGCAAGGAAGAGCAACCCCTTCTGAAACAAAACCAGGGAAGAAGTGAGCCAGAAGAGCTATACAATAACTTGAAAGGCTTTGACATATATCACATCTTCCCTGCAAATATATGTTGTTGTAATGGCCGCTCCAGTACTTCTTTTATGTCAATAACGTACTGATAAGTCCCTCAGCATGATGTGTGCACAGGTAAATTGGGCTGATTAGCCCTTCAAGAGGGACAAATGGAAATCACATTAACACTGTTTAAAAAATAAGTAAATAAGGAAATATTTTGGAAGTGGGCAAATATTTGCCATCAGTCATGTGCTTCTGTGAACAAACCTTCTTAGAGTGGCCACTGATGCTGCTGTCTATAAAGAGCCAAGCATGAGGGTGAGGAGTAAAAACTGTTGAAAAAGGTATGGATGATGGGTAATGTCAATACTTTGTTTTACAACTGATGAACTCGTTCATACAATGCAGTACAGGAATCATACTTCCAGGATTAGCTCAAAGGAATTAAGTTCTTCTCAGGGCAATGAATACAGACCAGACAACTTGGCAAAGCCACCCGATTTCTAATGTAAAGGCTTTCATCAGGTATTTCCATCACTAACATTGTAACTGTAATGCTTGGCTCAGAAGAAAAGTGGTGAGGCTAAAGGATGGAATGAGCACAGTTATCTCGAAAACATTTATATGGCCATTCACAGTAACAGCCTGTGCAAGATTGAGCTGTTTTGTAATCTTCTGGCTTTCACTAATATCATGATAAGAGCAATCTGAGTGGCTTCTCCTTTGAAAACATCTGCAGTTCTCTCTCCAAGATAACTACAGGCTGGTCCTGCAAAGAGTTTGAGTAACTCCAGGGAGGGAGTTACTAGAACAAGGACTCATTGTACCCAGAGATGGTTCTCATTATGTTCACAAGGGTACATCCCACAAGCAGCTTTCCTGCAAAAGGGAATAATTCTAGTCAGAAATGTGCGGAGGCAACAGGCTAGAATGATGGGCAAGGAACTTTGAAAAAGATCTGTGTTTTCCAACACAAACTTCTATAACATGTAAATGTCCAGACTTTTAATCAAACAAAATCTGGTTTTGGGGGGTATTGGTCTCTTCTTCCTAGGATCAAGGGATAGGACAAGAGGAAATGGCATCAGGTTGTGCCAGGGGAGGTTTAGGTTGGACAGGAGGAAAAACTTCTATAGCAAAAGGGTTATCACAGACTGGAACAGGCTGCCCGGGGAAGTGGTTCAATCGCCATCCCTGGGTGTATTTAACAGCCATCTAGATATGGTGCTTAAGGATATGGTGTAGTAGTGGCCCTGGTAGGGTTAGATAACAGTTGGACATGATGATCTTAAAGATCTTTTCCCACCACAGCAGTTCTGTGATTGCTAATAGCACTGTCTGATGTTTCTTGACATCTGATGTTTCTATAGCCTTCACATGCAGCATTACCTTCTTTTTTCCATAAGAAGGGAGGGATTTTAAAAATCATCTCCAGCATCTGTTGGCCTGCAGAGTAGCAGCTTCATTGCTTAAGTTGTTCTTTTCCAAGGTCAGCAGGAAATCACCTTCTGTCCACCTACAGCATTGTACTGTTGGCACGGAACATCAGTTACGGGTGGGATTTGTAATTTCCCTCAGGCACGTGAATCACAGTCATTACCAAATGCAGCAGTCCTGATTGGAGGGCAGGGGGTGTGGGTTAGGAAGCCAGTTTGATCCAGCATAGCAAATCCTCTGTTTAAGTTGGGAATCCTCCAAATTCCCATCATCTGTGTCTCAATACTGTTACTGTGTCTTCTCAGATGAAGGAAAACATACCGCCTCTTTACATGTCTAGCTAAGAAGAATTGGTTTCTATCACCAGCGAGTTAAAATTGCCAATGTAGATAGTAACTTCAATTGCAATTTGGATCCTGAACTCAGAAAAAAAGGATTCAAAACAGCAGCTTTTTATCTACTATCTTGGGATACTGTAGGAGGGCAGCAGAATCCAAACATCTGGTGTATGTGGTTTTTCTCTGCACTTGAAATCCTTTCATTGAAGAGGGAGGAAAAAAGTGGAATTTCAAAATCTGTGTATCTAATGAGAGAAAGTTATGTTTGTGTCTGATCTTGAAAGAAATGAAAAACCATTAGTCGCCATGGTAAAGAGTTTCTTCTGTACCTCTGCCAAGGTCACTGAATGCATAACTCCAGGGAGAGTACAAACCTTGAAAGAGAGCAGCTCTGCTGTTCCCCCACAGCAGCTCTCTTAGGACTCAGAAGGGCGAGACAGTTTTCTTGCCATTAGAAAACTGTTAAATACAACTGAAAATGTTTTTCGTACATTTGGCAGTTTGAGGTCTCACCATCGTATAACAGACCGAGCAGCACCTGAGAGATTGCTGCGGACAGTAAGTCACTATGTCCGTGCTCCTTTCCCAAGATCCTAGGTCTCCTTGCTTCAGAGATCCCACTGTGAGCTTTCTGTGTTGCAGTCTTTCAGCAGCTGGGCTTGTTGTCAGGCTTCTTGAATTCAGGTCAGTCTGTTCTCTGTTTTTTTCCATCTCTGCTTTGCAAGGCAGTGCTATTGAGTGCATGCATGAGTTAAGCACTTCAAAAGCAGTCCTTTCTCCACCCGGCACCCTTCCTCTGATGTAACCCGTATGATTTCAGAAGTTTTAATGGGATAGAAGAGCATCAAGGTGCCAAAACATAAAATCTTGGTGAAAAAAATAGTTCTGTTTCAAGGCGCCCAGGTCATCTCCTGTGTGCACCTGCCTAAGTGCCTGTTGGTGAACTGCCCTGAGTGCTTCAGCTCCACGTCCAAAGACACCCAGAAGTCCCGGTCTTTCTCCACCAGTGGAGTTCTCAGGCTTTCCAAGTTGTTTGTTCATGGAGAAAATGATGCCAATGCAGTGGAAGTTTATCAGGAGAGTCAGAGGCCTGAAGGATGTGTCTTGTAAGAAAAGGTTGGGCTTTTTTAGTCTGATGAAGAGGAGGGTAGGGGGAATCTAATGGCAGCCTACGATGACTCAGAAGACAGTTGCAAAGATGATAGAGTCTCATTCTTGGTAGTGGCAGACCATATGACAGGAGGCAATGGCCACAGACTCTGGCTTAGGAGGTTCAGGACAGACATTAGAACCAACATATTTCCTGAGGTGGCAGGACAGCACCAAAGCATTTTTGTCCAGCAGGGCTGTAGAGTCTCCATCCTTGGAAGTGTTCAATATTTGAAAAAATTGGACAAAGCTATGAACAGCTTCATGCAGTGTTGGTGGTAAACGTGCTTTTAGCAGGAGGTTGAACTAGAGACCTCTCACGGGTGCCTTCTGACCTACACTTCTATGAATCTGTTGTGTTCTGAAAGGTTCCAGGAGTCCTGCTCTACAGACTAGCAGGATCACAGGCAGGAACAACTTATCTTTTAGAAAAGAGCAAACAACCCCCACTTCTTCTCCCAGGACAGCTGTAATTTTTTCCCTCCCTGTCCTCAGGTTGCACACTTAATGAATTTCCTCTTTGTGAGAACTTCAGAGAGGACTGAGCTGATGGCAAGCATTTCACATCTGCAGGTTTCCTGTCAGATGGCATTAAGAATGGTGGTCAGCCTCAGTAAATCACTGTCACAGCCAGCCAGGCAGGCAATAAAGGGACACAGGTAGAGAGCTGAGATCTCCAGCACCTGCCTGCCCCACTATTCCTTGCCCTGTTTCAGCAGATGGGCCAGCAGATGGATGGCGAGACACAGTAACAGGTTGCCCAGAGAAGCTGTAGATGCTCCATCATTGCATGCACGCAAGACCAGGCTGGACGGGGCTTTGAGCAACCTGCTCTAATGGGAGGTGTCCCTGCCCATGCCACAGGGGGTTTGGAACTAGAAGATCTTTAAGGTCCCTTTCAACCCAAACTATTCTATTATTTCCAGGCATCTTCCCTCCCAAACACCCCAGCTCACAGGGTGGGATTGTTCTTACCTTCAGTGCACCGCGTTCTGAGCAAGGGGGAATTCAGAGCCCTGATCTCTGTCTCCCCTTTTCTTGCTGCAGAAGCACACGGGGTTACCCCTCAGAATCAGACCTGACATTAAGAATATTCACAATAATCTCTGCAGAGTTGCCAGAAAACATTGCTGCTGCCTGCACTTTACTTCAAACAAATTAAAAGGCTTGCCTTTGATATTTTTTATATATATATATATATATTTTAACCACTCAGCAGCAACAGCAGCAGTCTGAGCATGTAAAACAGCTCTGCTGAGCACACCAGCTGAATCACTGCTTTTTACCACTAACCCCTCACAGCAGAAACTGGAGAAATCAGCAACACTGTGCAGCTTGGTGAAAGTGCTGAAGCTGTACAAGGGTCTTCTATAGAAACACACCAAGTGTTCAGAGCAGGAAAAGCACCTCACCTCATTAACACTTCCAAAACACCTTTAAGTTTAATTTGCCAGACACACGGAGGTGTAACTTCCATGATGAGGGAAAGTGATGGGTGAAGAAATACCAGAAGTGGAATGGGGGAAACAATCAGCTTTGAGCATCCTCACTGAACCTGGGAAAAGTGTTTATTGCATCTTGCTTCCAGATAGGCAGCCTGAATAAATACACAGGTCCTGCACTGAGCTCTTCTTAAACAATAACACTTAGTGGTGGGAGGGCAGGAGTACCACAGGGGAGCTGAATGCCCTCTCCCCTGTGAGTCACCCTGCGAAGCCTGCTCTTTCTGGGAGATTGTGCTTCCATTATCCTCTGCAGAGGGGATGAGAAGGTGCCAAAGCCCGTGGGAGTAGGGGACACCACGCTACTGTCACCATCTCTGCAGAGACAGTTCTCAGCCTGTGGCGTGGACAGTGGCTGTCGTCAAGACTCCACAGCCTGTCCCAGTCTCCTTACACGCACACTCCACTCTAAAAGTCTTTTCTAAGATGTTTGCCTCTAAATATTAGCCAGGCATGCTGCTCCTTCTTTGTCAGTTCTGCAAAGCTCTCTGTATATCACAGTGATTTATTGTCTTACCAGCACTAACATTTAGAAGACTCACTGAGGGTGAACATATTAAAGCATAGCACCAGCCATCCACTACGCATTTCTTCTGTCCAGGGGCAAATTTATATGAAAATGGACAAGTCCCTTTCTGTACACAGTTCCTCTCTTTTCCATCTTGCATCAAAGTACCCTCTCATCTCACTTTTCCCCTCTTCTCTTTTTTAGTTTTAATCTCTAAACAGGCAGAGGCTCCATTCAGAAGTATGACTTTCCATGGCCAGTAAGCAGATGTTCTTTGTTTGACATCACATCCCAGCACATGCTTATCTGCCAGCATCTTGTGATTATAATCACACGATTCTTCTAATTATTACAATATCTTCTTTATTCAGTTACGCACCTGGTCCATGGAAACTTGACTGCATCCCACAGGGCATTGGAGATCTCTGATATTTTCAAGTCTGTGATTCTTCAGCCTAGGAAAATTGTTTGGCATGAGGTGAACAAAGCAGTGAAGGTATGATTCAAGATATCACTTCAGTGACCTCTTCCTGGGCCAAAAGAAGATGTCTGGGATGTAATATTAACCCAGTGTTTTATCCTGCTTGGGGATAAAATGACAGCGGGGTGAGGTTCCTCCATCATTAAATATGTTAAATATGAAATTTCAATGGCTGATGTCCTCAGAGCATTGGCTTGAGGGGGTAGTGAGCCCTTAGCAATTCACTTTGTAAAGTCAGCTTTTCCGGGGTAATCATCTCTCACTGTGTATTTTCTCCTTTCTGTCCTCTTCCCTGCAGAGGGAATAGTGCAGCTCTCACTCTTCTCAGCAATTTTCCTAGTTATTTCTTCAGTTTTGCTTGAAAAGCACCCTCAACTTCTCCCCCTGCCCCCTACATACTCTGTCTCCCTTTTTACAGGCAGGAAAAGCAAACTTCCAGTATGAAGGAGGTTTGTAGTTTTGCTTCTTTTTTGTAATGTAAACCTCTCAACGTCTAGGCAAGGCTCCTGTAGGCTTTCAAAGCTGCTCACGGGTAGCGAGTAATGGGAGTGTTTTTGCCAATCCACATTTGTGCTGATTGATTGAACGAAGTTTCTTTGCTGTGATTGTGCATTTGCCTTTGAAGAACCATCACCAGGAGGGTTTTTTGCTCTCCCTCTGAGCTACTACACTACTGCACACCTCCAAATACCTGGCGTACATCTCCTAGAGGCTGCATCAAAAGAACTGTGGCCGAGAGATTGAGGGAGGTGATTCTTCCCCTCTGCTGCACTCTGGTGAAACCCCACCTGGAGTACTGTGTTCAGCTCTGGGGCCCTCAGCATAAGACAGGGACCTGTTGGAGAAAGTCAGAGGGTTGGAGAGCTCAGAGTATACAGAAATGCTGATCAGGACGCCTAAATTAAACATGCTCATGACTATAGTATTTCTACAGGTCAGTGTCTCACTAGGGAAGAAAACAACCAAACAATAATAGTAGAAAACTAAACTGCCAAAGAGGAGAGATTTTCAGTTTCACCATCAATTATTTTCCCAGAAAACTGCTTTAAAAATAGAAAAATTCTGAAGACTGCGAGTATATTCATTATGAAATTAATTTACATTAACTTGATAAACAATAAAATAATGGGATGAAGATTTTTCTACCCTTTGAGGGATGCACTCTTTATTGAGTTTAAAATGATAATAAACCATTGAGAGCCTACTGAGCTAGGTAATGAATGCAACACAGCAATTTAAGAGTTCATTTCTGAGCCTCTGTAATAGTTTCCAGAGGTTTGGTTTTTTTTTAATCTTAGTGGGGTTTTTATGGTTGTGCAATTGTAGTAATTGAAAGTAGATTATAAAAATGATTCTCCTCCAGACCTTTCCAGGAGAAAAAAAAAAAACAAAACAACCCACAACAGAGATGGAATCAGAATGATGTTTCATCTGGGAAAATATGGAAATATAATTTTCGTACAACATGATGGTTAGAATGCCTGTACCTGCATTCTCATTATTATAGCGAATATGCACAAAATTTAAATTAAATTGGACACGCTCTCCTGGTTCTTCTCCCATGCCCAGCAGCACAGGCAGTGCAGAGGAATGTATATCTGGCATACGCTTGAGCAGAGAGATGGGTCTTCACCACCCTGTGTTCACAAGCGGTGTGAAGTATTAATGTCCCCTTGAGCAGCTTCTGCCCCACTCCACATGACAGGAGATGCTGTGCTGGTGCCAAGACTTCTCCCAAGCTGTGGCCAGATTTACTGTAGTCATTACAACAGGAACGTGCAATGGGAATACACGGGGATAGGTGCTCATCTACTGCCTGCTGAGGAAAGTGCAGAAGACTTTCTGTTCACGCTGAAGAGAGGAGGAGAGGAACTAGGTACAATGCAGGGGGCTAGAGAGTGTGAATAAGACATTTTACAAGATGAGCAGATGATACCAGAAGGCTAGAGGAGGGCAGGGTGGCTCTGGGAGGCTCATGTGCAACAGAGGTATTTTTCTGGATCCTCCTACCGATTGGAGAATCAGAAGGTGCATCTCTTTTGTTTCCAGCAGTGACTGGAGCTGCTGGGCTTAGAAGAAAATGGGGGTTCAGAGTCTGAGAGTGTACATTTGTCAAGATGAGAAGAAAAATGGATTTTGGCAGAGGAAGGTGAGATACTGTCTCAAGCAAGATGACAAGTAGCAAGTGGGAGAAGGGAGACTTAGCGTCCTCACAGACACAAGAGGTGAGAACTCTGTGGACAAACCAGAATGTGAGGCTTAATTAATCTAAAAGCTTGAGAAAAAAGAAACATCTGACTGGTGGTGAGGTTCCACAATACTTAAGTCAGAAGGGCTGAAAGAGAGAGAGCTTGTGCCTCAGTGGTAGTACCCACCTGCAGCAGGAGGGCAGCATGTGTGCCAGAAAGGCAAGGATGCTGCGCGTGGAATGGCTGCAGAAGAGTGGGATGAAAAGATGGAAAATCAAAAAAAAAAGAAACCTACATTTCTTTTGTGAGAGTTTGATTAGATGCTCTGAGCCCTTTTCAGCTGTGCTGGAGAAGGAATTATACACTGGCATGTCTTGGAAATGCATAGTGGCATTAATGAAAAAAGTCTGTGTGATCTCAAGTGTGCCGTGTCCTGTGAACATGCAGGAGCCTGATACCAAGCCCGGTATCTTGGCAATCTCTGAAACAACACACAGAAATTACATCAAACACAGTGAGATTATAACTCCACGTAAGCATTTGCCAAGTTTCATTCATATTCTGTAAATAAAAATCCTGTTATCTGAGCCATGGTGACCTCTGAAATGGAGGAGCCAGTGATATTGATACGCTCGGGGGAAAAAAATCTCCAGTGCTCCATCTGCATGAAAGGACTTAGGCTACATCAGCATTGTTAGCTGGGATAATGGGCTCTCATGGCACAACAGAGCAGGGGTCACCTCACCGAGAGCGGGACGGGGACGGAGTTGCCATCTGCACGTTGATGGTTCTCTTCACGATAATCAGCCCGTTTTTCATAACATCTTTTGCATGCAAACACGTGTGCTTAGCATTTATATCAGTGGCATATGTGGCATTGTTGGAGCTCATTAGCACGTCCATGTGACGTGCCACCCGAACGGAATGAGGCTTTCAGGACAGAGATTAAAAGGTACGTGGAATTGGCTGAGGGCAGAGTAGGCGGCAGCAAACAGTAATTCCATATCTAGCACCAGGGAGAGCCATACATTTTATTTACCGTGTATTTTGATGGATGGCTCTAATAACCTCGCATTTGAAGGCGTACAAAGAACAGTCGTGACCTAAAGCTCAACTTTCATCTGAGGACCAGCCCACGGCTGACTAAAGGCAATGGCTGTACGCACAAACAGAAGAGAGTCTGGACTAGGCTTAGGTGGATCGAAAAAACAAATTGAGGAAAAAGGAGGCGGACAAATTCCTGAAGCAGTGCTGACATTTACATGTGGAGGGTACGTGGGGGAGGTACTATAAAAAATGCAACTACTACTATAGGTGATGGTTATTAAAATGCCCAAGAGAACAGACTGCATCTATAGTACTAGCACTTGTGGCTGAAAATCATGAGGGATCAGTGTGGATTTTGCTAACCAGGCTGAAGCTGATCTCAGGCAGGGGCAAGAAGGGACAAAGAAAAATATAAGCTGTATGAGTTATAGAAATGAAACAGATTCAGAGCTCTGATGTGAAGAGGAAGAAGAAAAATCTGCAGTTAGCTGTAGCCTATGAGCTGGCAGCTGCCTCTGGGCTAAGGAAAATGAAGCTTATCAATCAGTGAATAGCTTGGACTAAGACTGAAGTAAACTGTGTGGATGGCATCCCTGGCACTATATAGCACTTAATTGCACTGGAAAGTCTGGGTACATAGAGAAATGTGCATCTGTGTCTACATCAGAATAAATAACATAACCAAAGGGAGACGGATTTCCCGCAGTGATTTTCCCTTTATTTGAGGGTCCTCAGCAGGGAGCTGAGGGTGATTTAAATACTTAGATGCATGCACAAACCACCAAGAAAAGGGGTAAACAGTGCCAGGACTGATGTTGGTTTCTGGAGCAGTGGGCTGGTTTTGTGCCGCAAGCTTGGCTGGATTTCATCTGCTTTGTTCAAGCAGAGCATAATAGAGGGGCTTTGAATGAGATATGAAAAAGGACTTCTTATGCAAACTAAGGTGACATGACCCAACGTGAGGCAGAGCTTTGAGGTAGGTCTGCTTGCACCTTTTCCTTCTGGTGAGCACATGAAAACTGTTTCATTCTCTGCAGCTCCCTTTCACTAAAGGACGAGCTCGAGTAAAGTCACTGTGGCAACCAAGGAAACCCCACTCAGCTGCGTCTGAAATGGATTAAGCCAAAAAGTCTTGTAAACAAATCTTTTCCTCCCCACATCCCCAACCCCCAATTCTTCAGGGAAGGCCTTCTCCTTCGGTCTTGCTCACAGGCCAACATCTTCTAGTGGCTTTCTAATTGCAAGAACCTTTATGCAGTGTCTCTCTCCCCAAGATAACCTTTTCATTTCCATCACCTTTGAGGTCTCGCCACAGCTCTGCCCTCCCTGTCCTGCTCAGGAGCCTCCAGCTGCCATGGCAGGCTCCCTGCTGCAGCATCTGTCCCTGAGCAGCCCAGCTCAGGGTCCACAACCATCCTCCCTCTGTCCCTGCCAGGGCTCTGCCTGCCTCAAGTGCAGCAGCCCAGCCTCATCTTGTAGCAAAATATATAGTACCTATAGCATAAATGGTGAGCATTGCACATGGGAACCGGGCAGAACCAGCAGAACATCACTGCCAGGGACTGGGAGTGGCAGTGCAGTGCTTATCTCGTGAAGACACTAATCTTGACATTACTAATAAATGAGAGCAACGCCACGTGGAATAAGAAAGGGTGGATACAAACATGAAAAACTGGAGTGAGAGCAGATGGTGATCAATACACAAGAGGGGGATTAACACACTATCAGCCAGGATACTGAACTGTGGCTATGGCTCAGCTGCTTTCTGAGCTTAGCTAAACCCAAGCTGATAGGTACCTGAATACAGCATCAAAACCAGGCTGGCAGCAGCCCATTCCTCCTCCCCTGGATGATCACGCTGCTCATTACTTCAGGCACACGTGCGTGTACATAAACTCACAGACAGAAGAAAGTTGTTTTGATTCTGTCACCTCCTTTTCACTTTCCTGCATCTGCTGCTTGTGTACAATGCTGACATCCCACCCAGGCTGGAATTCCCACCTGCTAGCCATGGCCACAGGCACTTGGGGACATTTACACACCTTTGGTGCAAGCCCAGGTTGCTTTGCGGTTGGGTAACTGGATCTCCTCACAGTTATAAGCTGCCCTTGGAAAGGTTGCAGCCCATGAATTCTGAGTTTGACAATGCTATTATCTCGGGCGTACAGTCAGCGTATCGCAACGCTGCTGAATGTGAGAGCAATATGGAAATGAAAGTGCACCATAATAATCTAGTTATCTTACATCCCACTGCAGGGTATTTATTTTTCCCTGGCTTTACCCATGAAATCTTTCTGTTTCACGCTTTTTTTTCCATAACGTTAATCAAATTTCATTTTATTTTTCATTTTGTAGGTCTCATATGGGTGTCGTTGAAACTGAAACCAATTAAGAAACATCTGCAAACATCAGAATGCCATCAAGTGTGAACAGTGAAAATTCCTCTAAATGAAAAGGGCGAGCACAGCACACGCTCAACAAGTCTGGGAAAGCTTTGTCCAAACTAAAGCCATGTTTACATCTTCACTGGAGCTTCCAGCGTGTTGCAGTCTGGCTTTGAAGAGCAATGCAAACCAAGACAGAGCTGATTAAGTTTAGCCCACTGCCAGCTAGTCTGGCTTAGGTATGTTGCATTTCAACAATATAGGAACATAAAGCAATGTTTGTTTGCTTATGAAGGAGATATTTCAGTTTAAACTGATTTTTTGTTTCTTTTTTTACTTCTCAAGATCTCACTAGAGAGCCTCGTAAAGGTTATAAGGAGACATTTTCCCTATTTCTAACCTAATTTAATTTCTTTTACAGTTCATCGTAAGTCACTGGGATTGTCATGTTTCTTTATGGGATAATTACAATATCCCTATAAGGTTTATTACCTTAACATGCTGGTATATGTTCTCAATCCTAATTCTAGTTTAATATGTATTTTTAAAGAATTAATATGTAGTATAGACAAGCACGTGGTACAGCAGAGAAATTAAGACATCAGGAGGGTCTCTGAGGGAAGGACATACCCTCTCCACATTCCCATCCTCCCTGTAAGAGTGTCCAAGAGGTGTTAGACCTGAAAATTTAGAACAACCAAGTTGCCAGCTCCTTCCCACTGGTAGAACAGACTTTCACACAGCGTTGTCAGCCTGAAGAAGTAAAAAAAATATGAGATGAGGCTTCTACATCAGGAGTTTGAACATGCAGTTGAAAGAAAAAACATATAAGGGCTGAGAGGTTTTTTCAGTTTGCAGGTTTGAGGATAAGAAACTGGGTTTGCCGCCTTTTCTTTATGCAAGATGAATTTCTCACAAATATTATGTCATTAAGAGTTTGTCCTGGTTTGAGTTAGAACAGAACTAATTCTGTTCAGTGGTGTTAATTTTCAACTCAGTCTCTTCTATCTAACTGCACCATCTGAGGTTAACGGCAGATTTTCAGCTTCTGGCAGTGATAACGCTCCATGTTTGGAGCTACTACCAAGGGTTGGGTTGCGCAGAAAGGCTCTTGCTTATCCTTGCTCCTGTGCAGACCAAAGTCACTGCTAAATCTTGTGTGCCACGTTGGGGTGCAGTAAATAACAGGTTGCTCCCGTGGGGAGGAGCAGCCAGGAGAAGTGACCCCAAACTGACCAGCGAGGGACTCCATCCCATGTACAGCATGGTGAGTATAAAGCTGAGGGATCATGAGGATGAAACCTCTTCTTCAACGGCCGGTGTCTGAGAACGACTCTGTTCTGCCTTTAATACCAATCTGTGTGTTCCTGAATCCAGCTCCAAAATCCAGTTCCCATCTGCTGCCGAGTCCAATCTGGAGCTTCCCCAGTGCCTGCTCCATAGCATTGGTGGTGACGGTGATGTAATTGCCACCCGGGAGGTGGGTTTGACATTGGTTTGGTATATATTTGTATATAGCATTTTATTATTTTCTTTAAAGATATTTTAGGGTGGTTTTCTTCCCAATCTATAAGTCTCTCTTCCTTATTCCCTTTCTCTCCCTCTTTGGGAAGACAGAAGGGGTAACAGAGAGCATCTGTCATTTGTCTGTGGCCAGCCCAGCTCTAACCCTTGACAGAGTTGCATGTCTAAGGTACAAAACCAAAATACTTCAGTGAGGGCTCGTAGGCTAACACTGCCGGGCTCTGTACACACCATGAGTGTATCCAGCCCATCTCTGAAACTACCTCTGCCCTGCTGGTGCTCTGGCTGTCGCAGCAAAGGGGTCAGCACGGACAAATTGCCAAATGTCTCAGAGCAGTGCTGAGTGGGTTATTTTGCAGTAGACTGTGTCAAAGCCCCATTATTGCCCATCAGCTCATGTAGCTGGCTGCACGCTGGCTGCAGGGCAGCTCCAGGAGCTGGGCGTGGACCTGCCTGGGGGGAACTGACTGGGAGCATCATCTGTGGTTTCACAGCGAACGTGCTGTCCAGCCTTTTTTTCTAAGCCAAAATGGGAAGCCTTTGCAGTTTTTTTTTCCAAACATAACGTTTCCTTTTTCTTTATCAGTAACAACAGATGCTGGCATGACAGCCTTGTGCTCCACAGGCTTATTTTACCTCAGGCAATAGAACATGAGCTCTTGGTCCCACCGGTGTGGCCACAAAAGGAGTCATTAATTATCATAGAAAAGAAAGGCAGTAGTAGTTATTACTTACAGATAACATAAGATACAGGATGACAAGTGCCTCGGATGAAGCAAACACCTGAGGTGGGTATCTCAGAGTTACCTTGCAGCACTTCCCCAGAGGGGAGCAGCGTTTACCACACTACCCCTTTACTGGGGGCATGATCAGTGACAGAGGGCCCTGTCACCTTCCAGGAGCACCAAATTCACCACCAAGGCCTCTGATTATTTTTCAGAGAAGGAAAATTTGGATCAGTTCAGAAAGAACGGGTTGTACAGAGAAATTTTCACATGAAGTATCTCCAGACACCACAAAATCTGTGCAATACCATCCAGAAACAACTGGAAGGGTGCCTTATGAACTAAGTAAATACCAATGGGTAAAATTAACAGCCATTTATTAACAGTCAGTATTTTTGCATTTTTACCCTTTCTCTTTGCCGTGTAGCTATGGGAAATGCCCATCCAAGCAGACGTTCATTTTAATAAAAACTTCTTCCTTTCCTGTTCTGACATATCTCCTTATGTCTTCTCTCTTGCAATCTCACCATCTCCGCAGTGAGCTCTTTAAAGCAGTTTCTAATTTTATCTTGAGCTGTGAAGTTTTTGAAGATTCTGTTTGAAAAAGGCTGCAAGAAAAAAATAGGCTGAACTGAATAAATAGTTCTTCTAACATTTTTATGTCTCATGGGTATAAGAGCTGTTCAGAACGTGGGAGTAGGACAAGGCCCTGAAAAATGATGAGCATATTAAAGCTCCCTTGCTGTTTTCTTTCTGAAATGCAGGGCTTTAGGTCATGCAACCTCCTTAACCTAGGTCAACTTCATCACAGACATCTGATGTGGTCCTTGTGGTGCAGCAGCCCAAGAAAGAAAAGAAACGGGGCAGGAGGAGATGAGTAAGAGGGATTGGGTGATAAACTTCTGCTCCATGTAACTGCAGACATGTGAACAATGGAAATGTCTACAAAGGAGTAAGTCATAATTGTAGCAACAAGTCGTGTCCTGCTTTGCTGTGAAAGCTTTGAGGAAATAGTTTTACTGCTTTTTGCCAGTGTATGTCTGCCTTTGGAATGACACTTACCTGTATTTACAAAAACACTGAAAGGCTGGGATAGAAAACACCACATGATATTATGCAGGGATATTCCTAAATTTCTTAGCAATGTACTAATGATCAGTGACTTTTATTTGCACTCTCTTATTAAAAATAAACTTAAATAATGTAACATTCCTCAGACATTTTGCTAAAGTAGCTTGGTGAGTGGGCTTGCTATCTGTTTTTTTTAAACTTAGGCGTTGCTAACTTAGAAGTAGTGCTTCTGTGATGGCCACAAAATAATTGGCACAATGCAGTACATTTAGTATGGGAAAGAACTGAATTGTTGTTTTTGTTCGGCTTGGCAGGCATCGTCCTGAAACTCATATACTCCGAAGGACCCTCTCAAATCCTGCACACCTATTAAAGAAAATTACTGCATTACTTGAAATCTGATAGAAAAGAAAATCTGATACACCCTTAGACTATTTGAGGGATAAGTTATTTCCTTTTCTCATATCTGAAGCAGTTTTTTTCCCAGTTTGTAGCTGTCTTTGCTTCCAGTGTTTTCCCCAAACACCTTTCAATGTTGTCTGTGGGAGTAGCCACAAAGCACCAGAAACATGCCAAACATATTGATTACTGAGTTAAATGGTTACCCTGGCAACTGGAAAGCTCTTAAAACTTACTTCCTTCCTCATGTGACTTCTTTTTATATACTTTTTTTTCTCTGGTGGTTTCAGAATTCATGGATGTCAGATAAAAGTACTTGCTCTGAATATACATCAGTGGGGAAAAGGTGATTCATGCCTAGATATCCACCAGGAATATAACTACCCACATCACTGCCTTACTAATCCATCACTTGCATAATGAGCAAGCAATTTTTGTAATAATTTTGAGGGGTAGAGAAACCCTCTCCCACCAATTTCTAAATCTATATTCAGATGTGATCTAAGGAAAGAAATTCAAGGACTAGAATTTTCCCAAAGTGCCAGGGCAAGATGAGCAGTGTGGAAGAATTATAACTCATATAGCAACCAAAAGTTTGCTCTGCTCTGCACAGAGCAAAGGAAATTAATGTCCTCTCTCCATGGGTGGTTTTGATCGGACGGTGACTCGGCGTGACAAAAGTAGTGACCTGATCAGAGGAGCAGCAGGGACCAAAGCTGGTGGTAGTGGGCTCATGCAGTTGCTCAGGCTCATTTTAGGCACAGCCTGATGATGCCAGGGCATTGAAAAGTGTGTGCCAGTGAAAGCACACATGAAGTTCATTCAGGAGCAACTTTAGGTGGCTCGTTTCTCTGTCTCCTGCCCTGGACACAGAGATGGCTGGCTGCATACTGCTCAAGAGACCCTTGTGAACAGACTCCGCTTTTCAACCCTTTAGCTATTTCAGAAGGAATGGATTAAGCAGATGCTGGCTGGCCCATTCATTTGTAAGCAGGAACTGTAACTGGACTATGAGGAAAGGGGGAAACATGTAACAATGATTACATTAGGGTTTGGGGTTTTGTTAGAAGAAGGGAGTCTAAGCCAGCAATTCAGAACACAGGGCACTACTGTTCAGGCTTTGATATGCTGATTTTTTTTTTCTTCCCTGAACAAATGGTGGTGGGTTTTTTTTTTTTCTGTCCTTTTATACTGGCTTTCCAAATAAAAATGGATTGAAAAGCCGCAATTACAGAGGTTACAAATAACACGCAGCAACACAGCTGGCACTGGAACATTTCCAGAACATAATCACCTGTCGCGCGCGCTAATTCCCGCCGAGATGAGGGCCCATTATTTCCAGTGGGGTCCGACAGATCTATTGTTAAAAATGTCATCTCTTAATGGAGCAGGTTTGGAATTGTCTGAGGCCTGGCCTGCTTTCCTATGTCAGCTTGTGTTAAGAAGGTATGTTATTCCTTTGAATGATGGCTTTTTATTTGTCCCAGGCTAGTATTGTCAATAGAAGGCTGAAGAAAATGTGATTAAGCTACATGGAACCACAAATTAGCTTGCTATGAAGAGAAATTACACAAGCAAAACTTTCCAGTAAACATAATCCTATGGAGAACTGAATAGGGTATAAAGTGTGGGGAGGAACACAGTGGTTAATTTTTATAGGTGGAATATTACTTCAGTGCAACAAAAAGCAGTTGTCTAACTCCCTTATTTGAACAGATGTTTGCCTTGTGTTGTCCTTTGTATTCTCAGGGCTTTTCTGTCACTCTTGAGCAGGACTTGGCTAATGCCCTTCTAATGCAGTCTCCTTTAATTTTATTATTTTCTGATTGAAAAATGCGAACCTCTCTCATAAGATAGTAGTGCTTTTCTCACACAGAAGAAGTTGCAGTCACTGTCAGTTCTATAAGCAGCATTCTGCTGAGAAAGACAAAGATGTTAAGAGTGAGAACTAACATTTTGACATGCACCAGTCACAGGACTTAATAGTAACATCAAATTGACATCCCTCGTAGGGGAAGGGATGAGTCCTCAAAGGAAACATGGCTTCACTTTCCTGTAACTGTCATCACTTTCCTTTGCACGGCACTGATTTGGGGATGTTGGATCAAAACAGTGAAGTCAGTTTTAGGATTACATCCCAGGCTGACTGATGTTGCTGCACAAGGTGGGCAGAGAGTGTTTCCGATTGCACTCGCGGTCATCTGCTGCTGCAGCAGAGCCCAGTGCTCCTATGGAGGCCTCTGAGTGTCTGCTGCCAGTTCCCAAGGGAACACTGTCCCATTAAAATGGGAGTATGAAGGCTGTTCATCATGAAATACCAGAAGTTTGTGTGTCTGTGCGGGGGTGTGCACATGGAGGAGTTGTTCTTACTACTCACACCTTGAAAGTCAACAGCATGAGTTACACCAGTATAGATGAGGCATTAAGTGTAGGCTGGGGCTTATTGGATGGGAACGTGTCGGTGCTACATGGATATGGTTCACCCAACAACCTCCTGTGCTCCCGGTGCTTCTCATGGAGATGCTGGACCCAGACTGTTCTTCTGTTGAGTATCTCCTTTTAAATTTCTCTGTTATCTTTCTTATCTTCTCCAGGCTTAGTGATCATCTGTTACTTATTATATGGACAGGACAAATTTCCTTCATGACTTGACCTGAGACCCTTAAGTCGATACTGCTACTGGAAGCCCTGGGAAGAAGGTAAGCTTGGGAGATGGTGGTTCTTGCTGAAGGCCACAGCTACTTCCAGGAGTGTGGAGGGGTGCAAGAGGTGAAAGAAGGAAGCACTCAGAACAGCATAATCAGCAGACGTGGCTTGTTACCAGCAGTGTCACTAGCAAAGTCCTAGAGTTTTAGCCTTTCTTTATCATTTCCTCATAAAGTAATACAAAATAAAGTGCTGTTTGGTTTTGCATGAGAAATTTAAAGGACAGTGTATTCACTGTTCTCATGATTTTTCCTGCCTGATTTTAAGATAGTGTGTTCCATGTGGACAAGTTTATGCACAAACAAGTTATGCTCTTATCTTATGCGGCCAGAAAGAAACCCAAAGCCTACAGTTAGCATGCAGGCTGTGTGTAAACTGGAGTCCTGGCGTGACACAAATCCTGCCTAGGGTGAGCAGAAAGGCTCCTAATGTTTTTGGTTTCAAGTACATCATGTTGTCTTCTGGCTCCATCAGCTAGTCTAATAAAAGATACTGACTCCCTAAATGAATGTTGGCTCAGTTATCCTGAACGAAGGAGATGAAATTACTCCCCATCTCCAGATGTGACACTTACACTGGTTCTGTGGCAAAGTTGCTCTTTGCAAAAAATACATCAGATGGGACAGTGACAGCAATTTGTACTTTTAGATAATAGCCTAATAGCTCATGGAAGTAGGAAAACAGAATACGGGTTTCTTCCTGGGCTCAGACCATGCATATGTTGACCAGCTCCCAGTGAACCTCCCAGTCTTGATGCTGTAGGTGAGGTCAGATAAAGAAAAAGCAAGACGTGTTAATTTGTGCCACTGTACAGAAAGTGAAGGATACTCAAGAAACCAGAAAGGGACAGTTCTATAATGAACAACCATCCCCTTAAGTTCATCCTGGAGAAGCAGAATAGCCAGAGGAGCCCGGCAGAAACTGGTGCTGCTGCTTTACATTTGGTGCAATGCCCTTTAACCCAGAAAGGCATGGCTGGTGCCTCAGCAGGCTCATGCAGGGCTAGATCAGGCATCTCTCACAGCACAACACTGTGCTACAAACACTTGTCTCAAATTTTGGAGCAATTTGTCCTAGGAATTCTGATGTACCTCAGAAAGCCTTTTTTCTGTTCATGCTTTCCTAAGATATGTACAAGTTGTTTCAGATCAAGCAGAGTTTATCTTATCTGAAGCATTAGGCACTTTCATGTGAACCCCATCCTTACTGAGCTTTACAAATATTGAAGAAGGCAGGGCTTGTTACACACTATTTGCTTTTCACAAGGAAGTAGCTAAGGATTGTTTTAATATTTTATTTTCCGTTGTAAATAAAACATACAAATTATACATACCCTTAAAGTAAACAGAAAAAATGAAAGAACCTAATGAAATTGGTACTTAACTTGACTCTAGTTAATTGAAAGCTCAGACACACAAAATAGTTTGCATAAAAAAACTAACACAGATGATTTCCTCTATACTGCTAAGTTGCAAAACCTTCCAGCAGAAACTACTG
The DNA here is from genome assembly GCA_033439905.1 of Ceryle rudis. Classification (NCBI taxonomy): domain Eukaryota; kingdom Metazoa; phylum Chordata; class Aves; order Coraciiformes; family Cerylidae; genus Ceryle; species Ceryle rudis. The sequence goes on along the minus strand of JAAGNO010021307.1, from coordinate 7,007 downwards.
GTTATCACAGACTCCATAAGCCACTGGGTTTTCCTGTCAGGCCTCAGTCTTGTGAAGATTTAATGTCCTTGAATAGCTTTGCTTTGCAAGGCTCAGGCCTTTGACTTCAGCTCCACTGTCTGATTCACGTACACATATAAGCTGCGGACCGCAAGAGAGGTAGAAAGAAGACCTTGGATTTGAGTAATTTAATTGTAAACTCTTTGATACATCAGAATTGCAGCTGGGGACTAGCATTCTGCAGATTACTGGCACTCAAAGATAGGAGACACCTCCATACAGTTCTGTGTCATCTCTGTCATCTTGCACAATCATCAGAGATGTGGATTGTGTTTTAGGCACCTCCTCCTCCAGCTTGCTCACACCAGGACTTAAACAACAGCAGTAGCAAAAGGAGGAGAGAGACATGCAGAAGTCACTGAAGACACTGTCAATAGCCTGTGGTTTCTTGCATGTGAAATGAGCTCCCTCATCCTTGCTATTTATCTGTATTTCCCTTTACTGAAAGAAGCCAAGAGAGCAGGAGATCAAGAAATTAGGAGAGGAACACTTGAAATGAAATGGAACAGTTTTAAAAATAAACCCAGCTGGAGGTTTGAAAATTAGGAATGAGACCAAATTAATGAATATCGGCCAATACTTCTGCTGGGCAGCAAGTGATTTTGAATTCCTCACTTTTCAGATCCCAACTGCAGAATACTCAAGGAGTCTGACAGTGCTCAGCATCAGACCTCTGGAAATCTGATCTCTTTCATCTGCCCTAAACTGGGCACTCAGGATTACTTCTCAATGGTGACAAGTATTAGTCTTTGTGAATATGCCCCACAGAAGGTAAAGATGTGTCTTTTTATTCTCTTTTTCCCTTCCTTTTTATGCTTCCACAGCTATTTTGTCCCCAGCTGCCAAACCACAGCATCAAATGGAGTCTTCTGTTGTGGTTTACCATATAGTTTATATGACGGTTTAGGGTGCAGGTAGAGGCCTTATAATGACTGTTCAGCAGTGTCTGCTTTATCTGTAAAATACCTTTCTGCCTGAAGAGGTTACTTGCAAATGACTGGATGGATGCAGATATCACATCTGTGATTTTGGTGACTTCTGTAGGTCAAGACTTTCTTAAGTTTATGACATACGTAGCACTGGGGTACGTGCTGGGGAGTCACCCAGGCCAGAGCTCTCTCTTCCCTTACAAAGTGGCTGAAGTGAGGCAGTAAATACAGCATCCAGTTTACTATCCCAAGACCTGCCAGCTACTAAGTAGTATCTTGTCCTCCTAAAAAGAAAAAGAAAGAGCAATTACCGTCTTTTACAGAGTTTCAAGTGCACTTTAAATGACAGAAGTGTTTGTCCACCTGCACAAGCCCTCTTAACAGCAATAATTCACCCTGCCAAGTGCCCGTAGTTCCTTGGGAAAATCAGGTTGCATGAAAATGCACCCCATAGCTTTTTGGGAGCAGTATTCCTCAGCTCTCCCTGTCAGATCATTCTGGGGGCAGGAGCCAGCACTGAGCTGAGCCTGCCAAGCCTTTTCTGACTTAACTGGTTGGCCAGGGCTCCCAGCAAGCCCCTGTGCCATTCACAATAACCTGAGAGCAGCTGACCCTTCCCTCCCGTGGGAAGGAGGCCACCAGGAAGGGCAGGCAGAGGGACAGCTTCTGAGACTCAGCATCCCCCAGATCCCCACAGAAGTAGAGCAGAAGAGCAGTGCAGAGCCTGTGCTGTTGACCCTGCTATACCTCCTTCATTACACCAGTGATGGGTTTTTTGCAGAGTATTTATATATTAAATGATGCCTTTGCATTTCAGCATTGGCCATACCAAGAGAGATAAAAACACGTACTGTGCTGGGTTTGGCTGGGCTGGAAGTAATGTTCTTCACAGTAACTGGTATGGAGATGTGTTTTGGATTTCTGCTGCAAACAGTGTTGATAATTCAGGGATGTTTTAGCTGTTGCTGAGCAGAACTTACACAGAGTCAAGTCCTGTTCTGCTCTTCACTCCACCAGTGAGTAGACCGGGGGTGCCTGACAAGTTGGGAGGGGACACAGCTGGGTCAGCTGACCCCAACTGACCAAAGGGATATTCCAGACCATATGACGTCATGGTCAGCATATGAAGCTGGGGGAAGAAGAAGGAAGGGGGGGATGTTTGGAGCGAGGACATTTGTCTTCACAAATCACCATTAAGTGTCATGGATGGCTGAACACCTGCCCGCTGATGGGAAGTGATGAATGAATTCCTTGTTTTGCTTCACTTGCATGAGTGGCTTTTTCTTTACCTATTGAACTGTCTTTACTCAACCCTTGAGTTTTCTCACTCTTCCAGTTGTCTCCCCCATCCCACCGGGAGGAGTGAGTGAGCATCTGTGTGGGGTTTAGTTGCCAGCTGGGGTTAAATCACAATGTTCACCTGGTCCACCGACCAGAAATGACCAGAAGCAGCTAGCCTGGGAGAGCACAGGAACGCAGCAACATCTCCTGCTACACTCCTCAGCATTGCCTCCAGCAATGTCTGGCTCAGGCACTTCTTGACCCACATTTGCACACGTGTGTGAATGAACAGACCCCTGTGCACAAAGGCCTTTGGGTAGGTGGCAGTGTCCAGTCCTGCCCCTGTCCCTCTGCCAGGTCATGACCCGGTGTGCTCAGCAGCAGCCTGCAGCCGCTTGCCTGGGATCTGCTTGCTCATAATGCAATGAATTGTAAGGACTGAAGCACATGTTCCAACAGGCTCTGAGCTATGATGCTCTGGTCTACATTTGTAGCCAATTTTTTTTTTTTTTTCCCTGAACCTGGCTGTGTTCTCAGTGGTCTGATTCAGTCTCAGGCTATGGTTTGTGTCTGAACATGAGCCCAGAGCCTGACTGAAGAGGATCTGTTGTTCTCTTTTCAGACTACCTCAGATAGCAGTGCTCCCAAAGGAGGAACTTTGTGCCTTTTGAAGCAGCTCTCCCTCCCCATGAAGTCTCTCATCCCAAATGACCTCAGAAGGAGCCATGTGAAGCAGTTCCTTCTATCAGGAAGCCCAGCCAGAACACAGGGCTCAGTATTTGTAAGCTTCAGCTGCTTTTTGCAGAAGTCAGAAATACACATTCAACCACCCAAGCAGCTGGCAAACCCCACCTTGCCTCCAAGCACGGCAGGAGGAGAGGGGAAGGAGGAGAAGGTTGGGAGGAGCATGCCTGGCCACAGCAGCTACCACTGATTCAGGGCAAACCTCAGTGGGGCAGTTCATGCACATCTCCTGAGAACCAAAATGCATCATTTATATGTCATTGATCCAGAATTATTTTACAAACCTTTAATCTATGCTTATTGATGAAGCAGAGTACAAACGGGGTGAGTGGTGGTTAGCAAAGACCAGGGGACAGAGCTGAGGCAAGATCCAGCCTCACAGACAATGGTCCCTGGGTATGTCGTGTACGTGCTGCTGTGCACAAAGAAGCTGGGTGCCTGTTTCACCTTGGAGGAGTGAGAATAGTTCTCTGTAGTGAACGAGTTACGGGTACAGACACTTGAACGGGACCTTTTCTATGAGAAAGTTAGCGTGCCCTCTTACCTTCAGAGATGTTCTCCTTCTCACCTGTGTTGACAGGCAGGCTTTCTGGAAATAGTTCCTCTCCCAGTGATATATGGGTAATTTTTTTGCTTAGGTTGACGTCAAAGTTTACAAACTAGCCATTTCTATTGTCACTCCTTACCAAGGCAAACAAATAAGCAAAATGAACTTAGTGCTCCGAGGATCTATTTGACATTTCATTGTCAACACAGCAATAAGGAATGTTTGACAAAGCCTCAAGGCAAATGATTAAATTCTTTATCTGTCATACCAAGGAAAGGCTGCTCCTCTTGGTAATAAGGCTGTATTTGTTACCCCTCAAGGAGAAGGTGAAAAATAAATTAATGACTAGAAGCCATAAAGCTTTAGTGGTTGCATGGTCTCTTTCAGGACAAAAATAGCTCCTTTGGGTTGGGTAATAGATATTCCTTAAGCGTCAGTTGTCATATTTATCACAGAGGTTTCAGAAAGTTATGAATTCCTGCACTTAAACTGGTAGCGTTTCCCTGGGAAACACAAATGCTGACAAAATCTGCAGAAGCAAACACTGCTAACATGATTTTCCTTTTCAGCCTAACACAAGTTCACCTCTACCAGATCTATTCTTTTCAGGTTTTCTACATCTGAGCAAGTTTTGAAAGAATCATTTTGTTATTTTAAAAATTGCCCCCATTTTGGGAAGATGTTGGAAACTCATAGTCCAGATGCCCCGGAGACCATGTTGTCATGAGCAGAAAGATGACAAATCACAAGTTCAGATTGTGTATCAAAGGCACTACCTCGGAGAAGAAAATGTTATTGACAGAATTGAAGCAGTGCAGTCACAACTGGGGGAAAAATGAGGGAGTAGCAATCACAAATCTTTGGAGGTTTTTATTCCCACAGCGCAGGTCACATTGTTAGATGTGAATGTGAATAGCTCAAACTTCTCGTGCAGTACCTAGGATAGGAGACATTAGGTTTGGAGCTGGTATTTTGTGTTAGAATAAGGCATGGGCAGGGCAGAAAAACAAGCTAGAGCTTATTTAGTGGTAAATAAAGGAATAGGAAACCTGTGAGGGTGGACATCATGGGTGGCAAAAGACCTAAGCAACAAGTGCTGAAGGTGCTATCTTCCTGGAGAAAGGATCCTTCCAAAGCAGCAGTGGGTGTGCTCAAAGCTGGTACAGGCTTTAGAAATGCTGCTTGATTTTAAGAGAGAAATATGTGACAGTGAGCCAAACTGAGGTTGTTTTTTCTAATTTATGTTCTGCCAGAATCATGATTAAAGAAGTCAGAGTATTGTGTTTCTCTGGTTCAGTTGTGTTATTAGCTGCTCACACTTAATCATAAAAAATAGGACATAAAAAGCTAGTTAGTCAGCTCCCTGTGCTTTTGGCTTCTGTGAGGTGTTGTTTGGCTTCAGGAGTCCCAGCTAGTGGGTTCCATCCTGACAACAGCACCGAGCTGCAGGCTGAGGCAGTGTGTAGAGCAGCTCTTGCCACAGTCTGCATCTGCAAGCCCACTCCTGCCTGCTGTGCTGGGAGGCACATCTCTGCTTCACACCACGACCGAAATCCATCTGCTGGCTTTAACGTCATCCTGGGCAGTGCTTGTTAATATTCCAGAAACAAGCAAACAAATTCTAACAAACCTAGAGAGTATCTGGCAAGTAAAAAAACAACACAAAGGAGAAGGAGTAGATCTCGTTGCAGGTCGGAGGTGAGGTCAAGTGTAAGAGCGATGTGGAGGAAGTTGCAGAGTATTTGTTGGCAGTAGCAAAGCCCTTGGCTGCCTTTCTCCTGGATGAATTCCTAAATCCACTCATCTGCTTTGCAAAAGACAAGGCAACACTTCTAGAGTTAATCATAACCAATTTATGTTTCCAAAAGTGTCAAAACGTGACACAGAGTATTTTCTTGACGAGCTTGTCCTGTTGAATACAATGGCTTATTACTACTGTTTTCATTACAGTGGGGATATTGCCTCATGTGACTGGAATGAATAACACCTTCCCTATTTAATTAAACTGTTCAAGATTGCATTTGTACTTGTTGAAGCTATCGCTCTTCTTTCCTGGGTTATCATGGCTGCACCTCAGCTCAGAGGAAAGGATGAGTAAATTATTAAAAGACGGTTGCGTAATTGTGGATTAATCCACCTGCCGGGAGTGTTGCACTAAATGCAGCGGTTGGCGTCTTTGCTGCGACACCAACCTTGTCATTTTCTCCTCAGCTGCACCAGCTGTTTGGGTCAGTCCCAGAAGTCTGATATCTGCTCAGATGGCATGTATGGAAATTATCTGCAAGAACTTCCTTTGAATGAATTTCCTAAGGGTTATCTGTGCTGCCTCACTGGAGCGTGTCCAGGAAAGGGCAATGAGGCTGTGAAGGGTCTAGAGCACAAGTCCTATGAGGAGTGGCTGAGGGAGTTGGGGTTGTTTAGTCTGGAGAAGAGGAGGCTGAGGGGAGACCTTATCACTCTCTACAGCTACCTAAAAGAAGGTTGGAGCGAGTAGCCTCTTCTTGCTGGTGACATGTGACAGGTTGGAGCGAGTAGCCTCTTCTTGCTGGTGACATGTGACAGGACCAGAGGGAATGGCTGCAGGCTGCACCAGGAGAGGCCTAGGCTGGATATTAGGAAACATTTCTTCACTCTCAGAGTTATCAACCATTGGAATGGTCTGCCCAGGACAGTGGTGAAGTCACCATCCCTGGAGGCATTTAAATGGCGTGTGGAGCTGGTGCTCAGGGACGTGGTTTAGTGCAGAGCTTGCAGTATTGGGTCAAAGGCTGGACTAGATAATCTGAAGGTCTCTTCCAACCAAAGCCATTCTGATTCTGTGAGTGATGTGTGTATTAAAACCATCAGCATGTTAAGCTTGCAACATATAAAAGAAGTGCTGTTTGCATCTTGCCTGTAAGGTTTCAAAGCAGGTGCTCCCCTTCTGCAGCCTCAGCCTGGCCTCGTGTGATGTATTTTGAAGCTGAATTCTCAGGCCAGTATAAGATCCTGTAACAAGTGCCAGAGATTCCCAGTATTGCTCCTTAGCTTCTTCACAGACATGCTTGCTTAGTGGTTATGCTCTGGGAATTTGGCTATCAAACTTTCTAGGGGTCTGGACTGTAATGGGAGCAGCACTACCCAGTGTCTCTGGGAAGTGCTTGTCTCTGATTCTTCATAAACCATGTGCTGTTGAGCTGGAAACCACGGTTGCCTGTAATATTTTTATGTGTGGATTGAAAAAAATAACATTCAGCACTTGGGAGTGTTACACATGGGAAAAGCTTCTCTTCCATGCAGGAAGACAAGCTGTCATGAATTGTGTGTATATAGCCAATCTCTTCCAGGGAGAGGCTGTGAAGTCTCCATCCTTGGAAATATCCAAATCCCACTCAATAGAATCATAGAATGGAAGGGGGTCAAAGGGACCTCTGGAGATCATCGAGTCCAACCCCCTGCCAGAGCAG
>JAAGNO010021306.1:0-10556 GCA_033439905.1 Ceryle rudis | reverse complement strand
AAAATTTCCTATCGATTCAATATCTATGCTGCACACTACCGGGGAAAAAAAAATTGTGAGCATTTCAATATGTGCGCTTTCTTTATTAGGGCCCGAGTCGCTCTGTCTGCAACGTCTCCGAAATAGGTAGGATGTAGGGTTTAACCTGGGGAGTACTGAAGAGACCAGTGCCCTTGTCCACCCAGGCTTTTCCTCTGTAGAGCCCTTTCATAAGCTGCTGTTAACGCGAGGATATGTGGCCAATCCTTGCCTAGGCTGTTTTGTGACTTAATTAACACTGATTTTACACTAGAAAAACTGATTGTTCATTTTTCTTTCCCTTTAAAAATAAGAAGATAAAAATTAGTTCGGGCATATGTAAAAGAACCCATAATATGCCGTGTGGCCTGTTACATTGTGACCTGTTGTGTTCTGGAGGTGATGGTGGAGAACCCATACAATGCAAGTGAAATGCAACTGTTAAAGCAGTTTGTGTTGTGACCATGATGGAGTATGTCACGGGCCGTGGCTGGCTGAAGATACAAGACTTAAGGAGAACAAAGGGCTGTAGGCAGAGACATGGGAGTGAAGAAACATGTTTCCTCTGGGACTTTCACTGGTACAGGTCTGGGCCACAGGGGACTGATTTTGTGTTTCTCAGCAAGACTTTTAAGTGTCCTCAGTAAAGATAACTTTGTAGACTCTAAACTAGTAGATGAGTACTGAAGGTGATCTGAGCTGCAATAGATGTCCTTAAAAGAGCTGCCCCAAGCACACTCTTACCGTTGTTGAGTTTGACTAAAGCTGGATGGAGTGGTTGAAAGCTGGCTCACAAAGAATGTCTTTGCCCATTTCTAAAGCAAACTGTTAACTAGGGCTAGGGTATTCGTTGATTTTTTGTTTGTTTGTTTGATTGTTTGTTTGTAAGTGGCTGTTCATTAAAAAAAAAAAATCTAATTGTGGCCTAATAGACTCGAGAATTCTCAAGACTTATGAGGAGAGATAATATATTTATGAAGAGGGCTTGGCTCTCTGATTCCTGAGCTAAACATTCCATGTTTTTTACCCATGTACGTTATCTGAATGTAATCCTACTAAGTACTAACTAGTTAGACGTAGAAGGAGGTTACATGTTTTAAAGCACATTGAGCCTCTTAGATGAAATATGAATGATAGCTGAAGAACTAGAACTTCGAATTTATCAGAACAACTTATTTTAAAAGTGACTTTGTTTATAAAAATCCAGCCTTGACTGATAGACTTTAATGATTTATGGACTTGGCTTGATTAATGAAACACCCCCCTATTGAATAACAGAGGCTGATGCTTATACATAGTGTCTAGCACTTTGCAGTCTTCAATTTCTGATCATTCTTTGCCATTGCCATAATGAAAATGATGGATGGATAGTCAGAAGTTATTTTCAACATGCATATTTCTCTTCCTTAACTACAAAACCAATTATTAAAGCATGCTTCTTGAACTTTTTTTTTTTTTTTAATAAGCATGTAGGCTTATCTTTTTGTTTTGTGAGCTTTTCACACTACTTTTCTGTCTCCAAGCACAAATGATGATACACAATGACGCTATCAGTAAAAATACCAATAGCTAAAAGTTCTGCTGTCCAGTGTCCTCTGTAAGGTTGACCTGAGTAATATGACCTGATTTCTGTTATCCTGACTATTATGATAGTGGACTTCCACTGTAACAATAAAACTGTTGATCACAGACTTGGGATCATCACAGCTGGAAGGACAGGGAGACAAAAGTTTGATTTCATCTTTTAAAGCTGGTGAATGCCCTCAGCCTCTTGCAAAGATTTGGTGAAAACTTTTAAGCAGACTGAGCAGTGTCTATTCTTCAATCTGGCAAGTTTAGTTGGGGATGGCTTTAGAAGCTCTTGAAAACATATTACATAATGAACATCTAAAATGTGTTTATCCCAATTGCTGCTGTCTGCACAGCTGTGGTTACTATCAGGTTATTTATGTGAATGTGCTCATGTGTGTACTAAGTCACTGAGCTGCCTGCTACATTCTGACATGCTGGCATTCTGTAGGCTGAGAGTGTGAATTGGAACAATGCTTCCAAGTTTGTCTGCATAAACACAAATTCTAGTCATGGCAGTCTTCAGGAACCCTCAAAGTACTGTAAATGCACCTGAGTAATACCTAAGCATCAGTCAAAAAAGTGTGATTAAGTCCTGGAAAATGAGTGCTTTGGAGTGAATGAGTTTAGTTTAACCAATTTGAATAGTTTTGACTATTTTGTCTTTGGAATACCTGAAATAACACTGTAGAATAAAGTAGCAAAGGGACAAACTTGATGAGTAAATCTTTTTACGAATTTCCTAAACCAAAAAGCCAACAGTGGTTCTTAGAATGCTGTCTAAAAGTTGTTTTTTTTTTTTTTTTCCAATTAGCTGGAGAGCTGGTCTTGCAAGTATCTTTATGTATAGTTGGAAATCTGACAAAAAGTTGAAGGAAATGTATGCTGGAGCATTTTTATCCAATGATACTTGTGATTAAAGGTCTTGTCCGTGATTCTTAACTTCTGTTTGTGTAAATAAGTGTGAGAATTATAAGAAACGTCAGATGCTTTCAAATGAACTGGAAAGCAGCTGGAAGGCATTGAATTCAGTGGCAGAAGCTGTCCACGCATTTCATGCTTTTTTGAGATCTTATGTTTTTCCTCAAGGGGGTGGGACTTTTGTGGACAAAACCAGCTCACCTGAGATGTTGTAACTGAGGTTGTAACATGTCAGAGATCTCTAGGGTCATAAAGTGAACACGTGATTATTTTTTTTAAAAGACATGCCTTCCTTAAAATACAGTAGTTAATAAGCAAGGAAAGATGGATGACATTTGTTAAAGGAACTGTCATAGTCAAAAGAAGTTAAGTCTCCGGTCCATTGTTCAAGGTAGCCCTGGAATATTATTCTAGTGATTGTGAGCGCTGGATGATAAATTTAATGAACTAGAGCCTGTGTCTTTGCACATTTCATCTAATTTTGTCCAAGAGATTTATTAAGCTATACAAAGTTTTAGCATTCAGAATATCTGATGGCAAAGTGAATTTTAGTGTATCCAGATGCGACATGGAGAGAGGCGTGTGTGTTTAAACTTGCTACTTCATAACTTCATTTGATGCCCCTTAAGACTTCTGTTGTAAACGATGGTGAATAATATAATTTCCACAATAGCTACAGAACTTTGTCAGTCTTTTCCCAGCTTGCTCTCTTTCTAGTTGAATCAGAGTCTGTTTTGTACAGCAGGTGATCTGTATCTCATACCATCTTTATAAGTACCTTTCGTCATGCAGCTTTCTCAGTTTTTAGAGGTGTAGGCCTGCAACATACACTGTATTCAAGACAGAGGAACAAGGTGGATTGTGATGGAAACCTCCCCCCCCTCCATGTTTTCTCTTTTCCGGGTATTTCCAGATCTTCTGTCTAGCTTTCAAGCAGTAAGCTTTTAAACCTATTAGTGATAAAAATCTCTTTTTTTTTTTTTTTTTTTTTTTTGTTCATAACAGTTCTCTCCGAGACCATTATGTAGTGTATGATGTTCAAACTTTGAACCACCATCCCCTGTGCCTGTTTGAGTTTTTTTTCATTATCCACACTGAAATTCAACTGCATCTTTACTGTCTGTTCCCAAGATGTTGTTAGTCCCTGTAGCAACGCTAGACAGGCATTTTTTAACTACACAGAAGGAGGACATGCTAGAAATCTCTGTTGCTTCACTAGTCACCTGACTTTTTCAAATCCCATGGGAGTGTGGTTTCCTAGGGCTAAGAGGACATCTCTGTATGAGTCTGCTGGCAGTTTTTTCCTTAACTGTGAACTGACCATTTATTCCAGTTCTTTCAGCATCTAACGACTTGCTTTTTTTTTGGGTAGAACTGTTGCTGTTGTCCCCTGTAATATAGATTAAGAGCCTTTGCAAGGGAGTGTACTGAACATTTTCTGGAAATCCAAGTATAGTACATTGGCTGAATTACTTTTTTTTTTTTTCTGCACATGCTCATTGATTATTCTCAAGGATCTGTCAGGCATGGATTTCCTTCACAAAACTTTACTGATGTTTTGCCTCCATCTGCCACGTATTCAGGTACCCACTAATTCTTCTAGCTATCTGCTAGTGGCAGGCTGGAATGGACATAGGATTTATAAACCTGAAGCTTTCTGAAACCTTTATAAAAATTCAAGTTATGTAAGGTACCTTCCACTCTCCCTGTACTGAGGTAGACCACCACCGCTATTATGCTTGTTATTTAATCCATAAGTGGAGCATTTGAAGGGATACCATATGGTCTACTGACTTGTTATACATTTGGTGGCTTAATCCCTTCTGTAATCTATCCTACAGACACTTCAGTTTAAAATATTCTGTAATTCAACTCCTGTAAAGAAAATTTTTGGCATAGGAACTTTTCCAAGTTTGTCTGAAACAAAATGGGTGTAAAACTGACTTCTGGTGCCCTCCTTATGTTTTGACCATCAGCTGGCATTATGAACTCTGATAGTCTCATGGTCCCTGATTTGGCTGAGAAAGGAGTCATCAGTTCTCTTCCTGTCTATAAGTTTTTTTCCTCAAGCTATATTTCTGGCCTGTGATATTGTGTTTTAATAGGATACTTTGCAATCACATCTATTTTCCGCATTTCAGCATAACTTCCACTTTTTGAGGCATGTTGTCCTTCCCTTTTGTCAGAATAACTATTTTGGATTTCTTTTTAGCCTCTCTTAACAGGCAGCAAAGCACAATTGCTTATATGATGTCTTTTAAGTAGTTTTCCTGTCACCAGAAAATATTTTTACTTTTCTAGCTGCACCACTCACTACTTTATTTAAAAATAAAGAAGTTTGTTGACTCCCTTTTTGAAACTATGCCCCATTGTAGTAGATATCTGGATTTTTCTTGCCCTTGAAAGGATGTTGAACTGTTCTTGTGTTTTGATGAATGCCATTCTATGCTTTACTTAGGAAAATACATTTGTTTCTATCACCCCAAAGCATGTGCTTTTAACATGTGTTGTCTTTTCTGTGATTCTTGGGTTATCCCATGCCTTTTTTTTTTTTTTTTTTTTTTAATCATTGTAAATGTTAGCATCCTGATTGCTTGTGGCTTCTGATGAAGGGCATGCCTCTTGTATAGGGTCCTTCTATTTTTAAAAGTTCCTGTAGTTCCTAGGGATTTAGAATACCTCTTCCCTTGCACCATTTTTTCTATCCATACATGGTCACTCTGCATTTCTGGTCTTCTGTTTGGTAGTGAGAGCATAAAAAAAACCCAAACAAAAACCCAAGAACAAACCAACCAGCCAAACAAAAATATACTGTAGGGGAATTCTTAGTCTTCAATTTCATATTTTGGCTAAAGCCTCCCTGACAGTGGTTTGTTTTGGTTTGGTTTTTTTACTTTTAACAAACTAAGCTTTTGTTCCAGAAACTCTCCCCCTTTTTTCACCCATTTGCATCCACTCAGATAAAGACTAATACAGCTTCCCTAGCATTTCCAAAAAGTCTGCCCAAACTCCTTCTCACTTCCTATTTTCTGTACTTGGCTGACAAGTCATAATCTTAGGTAGTGATATTGCTGATAATCACACTGCATGTCACCAGAGCCTACCTCTGTCTTTCTTATGACAACATCCCTTCCCTTGGGTGGTATACTCAGTGACAAAGCCTTTGCCTCCTGAGGAGGATCTTCCATAGAATTTTTCCCTGTCATCAGACTTGCATTTTCTTACCATGGGACTTTCTTCCCATTTCTCAGTACTGGTGTTGCCAGCTTGAGTTGCTGTCACCAAAGGTGTCATTGAATGGATGCCTGCTGGAGTTCCGTGGCATCAAGATCCAGATCTTTCCCATGAGGATCCTGCATTGCCTATGTCCTGTGCCCTTGGGGTTGGTAATTCAACAACTGTGCAATAGGTTTGGAATCCATTTGTGATGTGATGCAATGTGATGGAGGCGATACTGGGAGCTGCAGTATTTCCCCATTGCAGGGCTGTCTGTCTTGCATCAAGATCATTTAGGTGATCAAGCTATGATAACGGAAGTTTGTTAGCACAGCTAATGTTTTGCCTGTAATCATCAAAGAAGGTGGATGGATTTATAAAATACATAAAAAAAAAAACCCAAACAAACAAAAAACCCCACTTTGTTTTCTGTTTTGTTTTTTTTTAACAAAAATCAGCTGCAGAAGAGAACAAAACTGTCTGTACCCGGAATGAGTAAAGTAAGTTAGAAAAGATACTCAAAACTGAATGCCTCCTCCAGTTAGCTAGCTATGCATTTTGCCATTTTGCTATTAAATTTCTTGATCTACCAGAGGATGTTCTGGTTGTTTTTGTTTGGTTTTTTTTTTTTTTTTTTTTTTAAACAGACTCTGACAGGACATAAATGTATAGAGTAGCATACTGTATATATATATATAGTATAGTATGTGGAAGTAGCAAACCTCACAGCATTCTTGGAAGTTAGGTTTTAGGAGCTCTTCTGTCTGAATGAGACATTCTCAGAAACAGGGGACTTGCTTCTTTTTCTGACGCAGGAATGCTGGACAGAAAGAAAGGTCTTCCAGAAGTTGTGTAGTTTTTGGTGTGGGTTTTTTTTTGTTTGTGTTTGGTTTTTGTTTTTTTTTTTTTTTTTCCCAGTAGGCCTGCTTTTTATGCCTTTTCTAGTAGGGGCTATTGTGATTCTAGGAGGGAAGGAAAGTCACTGTAATGCATGTCATCTGTTCGTGGACTTGAGAGGCTGGCTACCTGACTGTGATGACTGGCAGGACAGGAAGCAACAGGGATTTTGTGCTTTTTGTCTAGGAAAAGTGGTGGTAGCTTATGATTGCTTTTGAGGGCAGGCATGACCAAGAGGTAGTAGGTGAAAGAATTATGCTCAGAGTTATTTTGTGCAGGCTTTATAGATTTCTGATAATTTCTCAACATTAGGGAGAGCAGCTTGTGTCATATTCCTGTAACTGAGCTGTCTGGCTTTCTCAGAGATGGTGTTGATAGGCTTTAGATACTAGTGTTCGTATGCTGCCACCTTATGTTTAGCAACAAAAACAGCTAAAAGGTTCTTACTAGGAAATACCTATATTAATAGTGCTTAAGTGACATTGTAACTGTAGGTCTAGTCTTGACTATGAAAACAATTGTGTCGTGTTACACAGTTTGGGTTGCATTGCTTTCCTTTAGGAATCTGAGACTAAGACTCCTGATCGTTTCTTGGGTGTTCTCCTGCTCCATTTGTGTGTGTGGTGTTCTTCCTGTTTCCCAGTTCCTCCATGAACTCAGAAGGTGTAGAAATCTGTTTTGTTTTCTAGTTTGGGGTGACTGGAGACAAATGTTGGAAGGACTGTCTTTGGAGATAATATAAAGAGCATGGCTTATATCCGTAAGTTTATAAACTCTATTTTCTGACATTGCTTTTCATGGTTTGTTCCTGCTGTCAGTTGGCAATTCAAAGAGCCAAGAATGCTCTGTGAGGCACTGTGTAAACTCCACACTGCTAGATTCTGTTTTTAAGGAGTACTAGCCAAGCTGCTTCCAGTATCTGGGAAAGGTACAAAGCAACCCTAAACCTTAACCTTCACCGTGCATTGGAGTCTGAGGTGCCCATCTATCTCCAGTGGGCCTAGGTAGGACAAAAAGTGGTTGCTTTCTCCCTTAATCTGCACATTTTTGTGCACCACCTGGGTGCATTTATATTGGCATTTTCAACACTTGAAGTTGAATCCAACTTGGATTGGAAGGGCTGTCTTTAAAACAGAGTCTGCCTTTTAGTAGCAAGAAGAATACATGAACAGATGTGGTTATCTCTTTGTATTTGGAAGCATAATGAAAAATTGACTGTTTAATTCCCATACAGTTTCTGAAAGGTGAGAATCTAAGCCTTAGCTAGGTTTCTAAGTTCAGTTTGAAGGACCAAGCTGGGAAAAAAGAGTCTGTGAGTTAAAAAAACTATGATTGCAGATAGTCTCTTAGCAATGCCCTGTCACTTTTAAATTACTCCAGACAATAAACACTGTATGATCTTATCACATTTGCTACAACTTACTGGGGTGCATTGCCAGGAGTTCTAGCTGTTCTGTAATAGAAGCTTATTCTGAATGATGTAATCTGTTCTGGGGTAGAGGTGGACAAGCCTGCATAAGCCTTATGCACTGTCTAAACTGTTAAAAAGTGAAAATAGTGCTGCTGTCATTGTAGGGTATTAATTTAATCTTTAGCAGTGAAGAATTTACCTTGAATTGCTCTGAATTCCTTCTGCTAAGTGATTTAAACATTTGCAATGGATAAACTAATAACTAGCTCTGTTTCAAGAAGAATTGCTGTGGTGAACTACATATGCCTGTGCTTACTATAAATGGACAATGCTAAATGCTTTTAAGGTTGGTTGTTGGTGTGTGGTTTCTTTTTTTTTTTTTTTTTTTTGTGGTGTGTTCTTTGTTCCCCCTCCCCCCCCAGTTACAAATATATTATTTCAGTTAGAAGAGCCAAACACCTCTTGATAGTCATAGGTGAGAGTCATGAACACTAGGGGCAAGGGCTGGGGATAAAGGAAGTAAGAGCTAGTATTTTTTAATTTTGGAAAAAAAAATTGTTACCACCTTATTCAAAAGGGAAGCAAACTTTTTTTTATTCTAGTTTTTGTAATCATGTGTTGTGTAACTTGATTAACCAACATATAAATACCACTGCTTCAAAATTCAAAGTAGTATATGCATTTTAATATATAACTGTTCTTTTATCTTGATGCTTCCCGCCGGCCAGCATACACCTTCTGGGAGTGTGGACTCAGGAGTATTAAACCTTGTAGTTGTAATGATAAGTTTTGAATATATGGAGGAAAAAAGGAAAAGAACACTTAAAAAATACTTTACGATGTTCTTTTTGTAATGATTTTTGTATTGACTAAGTACTAATTTTTCCCAAGTTGAATTCTCCTATGCGTTTCTCCATCAGCTTCATTATTTGAAATATAATTAGCATATATATTTTTAATAATTTATTTCCTTATAGGAGGTAGTTCAAAACAATGAACTAACACTTGTGAGCAACTTTTCCAAACAAGCAAAACACAAAGTGCATGTATGGTGCCTGGCGGCAGACATTAAGTTGATGCTTTCAGAGCATGTGGAAGTTTTCTCTCTATGCTTAGTGATCCAGCATATATGCATACAACAGTGTTTGTAAGTTAATGACTACCCTGACAAATACAGAAGTGTCGAATATCCTGATATGTGTGTGCAAAAGTAACTTCTACTGAGCTTCCTAATGCTGCTATAGGAGTCCAGACAAAGGTGAGACCGTAAGCTTCTAATGCTTGACACAGGTTGGCATGACAGGAGCACTTTTTGTTCTAAGTGCTCTGTTGGGATGGCCATCACTTCTGTTTAACATGTATATAAAATCATTGCCTTATTAGAAGAATTACAGTGATACCCTTACTGAGGTGCAACATTTCAGCAATCCTTTTTGTACAGCAGGATGTCTTGGGATGTGCTCTGCATGTGTGTTTTCTCACGCATGAGTTGGCCACATAACAGTGGACAATAATTTGTTCAGAGCAGAAAAAAAAAGTCTGACATTGCTTTTGTGGGCGGGGATCAATGACGCTGAGAGAGAGATGGTGGTAGAAAGTTGGTAAGCTCAAGTCCTGGCCAAAATCAGAGCACGGATATATGCAGCAGTATGTGCTTAAGGTAGGTCAAGATAAAGGGGCGGAGCACTGTGTAGGCCAGCAGGGCATCAGGGTGGGAATAAGGCTCCTGTGTGGTTAAGGATTACCGACAGATCTGGTGGAGAACGGAGCCCAGGAGTTTTCAGTGGGTGTTGGCCACGCCTCAGTACTGAATTTGTGATACAACTTCTGAATGGTAAATGGATTCTATTTATAGGTGCTTTAAACTGTGTTAAAACCTGAAAGCTCAGTATTTTTCACTTAGAGTTTATTGTCTGGGGTTTGTTCTTGAGAGTTTCTCACTTTTTCGTATTTTATTTTGTGGGACTCATTATTTACCAGTCAGGGTGTGCAGTTTACTCATTTACTGATCAATGCATGGAATTGAAAAATCTAACCTCATCTGTAAACTTCAAATCCCCAGTGACCATTTGGGGTTCAGGATTGATGACTTACTCTTAAATGGAAAGGTCTAAATCCTTAGATAATAAACTCTAAGCCGTAAATAGTACACTAGGAAACCTTTGGGGTTTGAAACTGTAGTGCACTGTTTTCTTTGTGATCCCTGTAAGAAAGGCACTCGGACTACGTAAAATATTGATTAAAAGGTCATTTACTGAAGCTAACACCAGAAGGAAGCAGAGTATGGTACAGATAAGATTGTGTCCTTCAGATGCTGGGAACCTTGAGTTACGGGGCCAGAGGGACCTCTAATCAGGGCATGGCAGGTTACCACCTGTGGAGAAGTTTCATTGACAACTTGCTCTTTGTAGGAATTAAGGATTTTCTTAGAACAAAATAATACCATTCTGTAGAGGAATTCCTTGTTGATCAAGGAATTGCAGTGGCTCTTGAAGGATTGGACAACCCTGACTTAAAGCTTAGA
>JAAGNO010021304.1:0-24944 GCA_033439905.1 Ceryle rudis | reverse complement strand
CGGAAGCGTCGATCCAATGCCGGGCACAGCTCCGAGCCCAACCGGCCTCGGGGGGGACAGTGGGGCCGCGGAGGGCGGGGGCGGCCACCAGCCCTGCGTATCGACCCGTCTCCCGCAGTTACCGGCGCTGAAATCCTGCCCTTTTTAGGTGAAAGCTGCCGACGGGTTTAGTTCTATTTTTCGCGCCCCGTTCAGCAGCGGGGGGGACCCACACGAAACCCGGAGCTGCGGGCTGGGAGGACCTGCCGGGCCTGGCTGTCGCGGCCCCACGCCGTAGTTTGACGGGGCGTCGGCACATCCCCATCCCAGTCGCCCCCCCTCTCCCCATCCCCAGTACCCCCTCCCTCGGGAGGGGGGCACGGAGGGAGAACGGGGGGGGGAAGCCGCGCATGCGCAGTCGCTGTAGCGCAGCGGCGCGGCCGCTAGTTGGCGCCGTAGCTCCGCCGTGGCGGCTCCGCGACGGGGCGGGCGCGACCGGGTGACCCGGCCCGGCCCGATGACCCCCACCCACGAATCCTGGTCCGGCCCTCTGCAAGGCTTCTCTCCCCGCTGCTGAACCGACCCCCCCCACGGGGCAACCCCCCCTTCACCCCGGCCGCCTCCCTGCCCGGTCCCGCCACCGCCACCACCCCGGGAGCTGCAGCCCCGCAGCCGTGCAGAGCGGGTGTCCCCGAACGGTCAGGTCGAGCCCTGCTGTGGCTGCCCACCCTGTCCTGCAAAGCCCTGCCAGGTGATTTCGGGCTGGGTGCCAGCAGAGCGGAGCTGCCGCCTTGCAGTGTGATGCTCTGTTCCAGGTTTATAGTCCCTGGATTTCCTGCTCCAGTTGCTCTATCCATTCCGTGTCTGCTCACAGCCCTGCCATCTGCACTTTTTGTACGGGGAGCAACCTGTTGGAAAGGGCACCTGATTGCATCACCTTGGTGTCCTCGAGGTAACTACTTCCCAGAAATATTGTGAGTCACTCACCGAGACTGGATATTCCAGGTGCATGGAGTACCATGTCCTGCTCCCTCCCCAAAACTCAGTCTCTTTGGCACCCTTTGCCATCCCACCTTGATTTGTTCTCGACTTCAGGGTGATGGTATGGGATGCAGACTCACCCTATAACCCATTGCGTGACCCTGCACTTCTCTGCTGCATAGATGCAAAATTAGTCACTGACTTGTAGCAGTGTAAAGTGAAACCCAAAACACAAGGTCAAACCAGGCCAGCCAGGCTCCCCAAACCCCCAGTGACCCCTGGAGGTGCACAGCCCAGCAAAGCAACCCAGCGGCTGTTTTTGCCGAGAGGTGTTGAAGTGGGCAAAGCCATCCCAGAGCTACGGGGACCCACAGCATTGCACCCTCATGGGAATTATCTTTCATTTGAATTATTGTTTTCAGCACAGCAGGATTCAGAGTTTCAAACATCACCCTGCTCTCCTCCTCTGCAAACAAGAAGACATCGACACATGGGGATTATTCCTCCGCCACCCTCCCTGCGCTCCAGAGGAGGTTAATAAGAGTATAAGACCCAGGATTTGCATGGGCCTCTTTTCAAATACTTAAAAGCTACTGTTCACATCACAGGGAGGTCAGCGGCTCTTTAAATCATTACTCACTGGGATTACTTCCCTTACAGGCTCCTCTGTAGTTTTTAATTCATTTGAGCTGCTATTTAGCAGCAGAGCCACTCGTTTCGACGGCAAGCAAGCGAGCACAGAGGCTTATAGGAAGCTTTCTATTAAAAATTCATCGCAAACTCTGCCTCAGAGCTCTCAGGAGCCCGGCGCTCAGTAGGGCCATGCGGGTGTCTGGATCTATTTTGTAGCTAAGGGAAGGGGATCTGAGAGCAGCATGCAGGGAGGGAGCGTGCTATTCATTCATAAATCAAACAACAGATGCTGGGTCCAATGGGGTGCATGATGGTGACAATTTTTAACCCCTGAGTGTCATTGCTAAAACAGGCTCCCACGGGGCAATTACGGGGGCTGCAGCCAGAGGTTCCTGCGGGAGGAAGCAGCAGGGCTCAGGGGAAGGAATAAGGGGAAACTGGCGGGGGGAGAAAAGGCAGTGGCTGCCCCAGCCGTAAATCAGGGGGAAGCCTGTGCTCGGGCGAGGGACCAGCTGCAAGAGACTGTTGACGACTCCAGCAGGGCTGCACCGGGCTCTGCTCAGCGGCCGCTGTGCCCCAGGCTTGGGCGATACCCACAGTGGGGGAAACCCTTCTCAGCACCCACTTCCAGGGCCAAGGCTGAAGCCTGACATCAAATCCTGAGCTGGGACACCCATTAACCCCACGGGAACCATGGCTGCCCAGTTCCACCTTGCTGTCCGCATATGCAGTCCTGGTGCCTGGCATCCAGGATCTTTGCTTAGGGCAGCAAGAGGAGGAGGAGGAGGCAGAGCAAGACTCTAGCAGGAGTTTCAGATCCTGGTATGAAATGCTGTCACCAGGGGAAAATCAATCTGCAATTCCCACCTGGTTGCCTGGGGCCAGGTTTTGTTCACCATCATTCGAATGATTAGAAGATGCTATGGCCAGAGAAGACTTTCTTTACAGCTTTGGGTTTTGCCTGTCCTCCCAGTTCTCCCCATTTTATACCAGGGCATTTCATTACCGATTGTCATTGCAATCAGCATCCCCAGGGAGACACTCCACATGCACGTGCACACACAGACACATCTTTGGCCACTGGGGACCAGAGTGGTGACCCCCCCAGCACACGCACCGTAGTGAATCAGGAGCAATGCTGCTGCCATCAGGGGATTTATCATCTCTCTAAACCGTGCACGAGGGGAGCCAGGACCCACCATTCCCCCAGCACCAGCCTTTGGCAGGCACCCTGCGCTCCGGGTGTAGCACAAATGCTCGAGCGTGTGCAGTGCCGACGGGATGAGACGGGGTTTTCAAAAGCTGCAAAGGGACTTAGGAGCACGAGTGCGACTGACGTGAATCCTGCGGTTCTGAAGTCACGAAAGTGCCATTCTTCATAGTTCGGGACCGCGATTCTCCTCTCCTCTCAACGGCTCGACAATGAGGAGCATGTTCGGGGCTCACATCCTCTGTGCTATTGATAGCACGGCTGAGCCTTTTGGAGCGTGGGTCCCATCTGCCACTTCCACTCCTTTTTAAAAGATCCTAATGACTGTCAGATCCTTTTAGTTCTTAATTAATTTCAGAGTTCAACTGCAAATAGGAAACAAGGCAGCTTTTGCCCTTACGCATATGAATATTACTGTTCCATTTAATGTGGTTACTGGTGGAATGCTGTTATTCATTCCTGCCTGCAATAAAAGCCACATGTTTTTAAAACTTTGCACTTGAAAAAACTTTTAGGAAAGAAATCAAGTATGTTTTGTATGCATGGCATGAGATAAAAACTAGTCATAAATATTCAAAGAACAGTTAGAGCTTTATGCCTGATTTAAACAAGTGAACAGAGGAGTACGACGGTTGGAGTAAGTGGAGAATGAAAGCCCAGTGCTCCTTTAAGAATGTGCTTATGCAGAGAAAAGGAGCTATTGATGCAAAGGTTATGGAGCACCTAAGGACATCCCATCTCCTCCAAAAATGCTCAAAGGTGGATAGCACAACTGGAAACATCGGGCTTTGTTCAGAGCTATTCAAGTTCATGGGAGTTTCTCTCTCTTCGGGGGTTTCGGAGGAGTTTTAGGGGAGTGCGGTGCCTTGTGCCAGACCCTATGGGGAATGAGGACTCTTCTTGCATGGACAAATCTCCAACATAGTCATTCCCCACATTGGAATTCAGATGGATGAAGTTGTGGTGAGCATTTCATGTGGCTCCTCTGACCCCTGGACAGACCTTCCCCAGAGCCCGGCACAGCCAAAACCACAAGGGAAGGGACTGAGCACCAGGGCCCCGGGCAGTGACCGTCCCACGGCCGTTCTGCTGAAGCGCCGGGTGATGCCGAGCCCTTCAAAACCCAAAACGCGACAAGGGGAGAAATAAAAAAAAATTCCAAAGGAAAGAAAAAGGGGAAATGTCTGGATGGTAGAAAGAGGAACTGAAAGGCACATGACGACAAGAAAAGTACAACAGGGTGGATGCAGAAAAACACGATATGATTTCTAATTTCGAGGAGAGGCAGTCAGAGGAGTTCCTGTCACGAAAGGGCTCCCGGGCAGAGTGCCGAGGGCCAGGGCACAGGGAAATCCTCCTACACGTGCCCAGCAAAGCACTTTTGCAATACGAACGGGCTGCAGAAAGTGGTTTCTTGTCTTGGAAAATAGCTGTGCATTGGCAAAACTGCCCCATTGCTCGTCACCATCCCCAGAGGGGTGGGAAAACCAACCCCCTGTCCCTGTGCAGTGGCTGAATGTGCAATGGGGTCTCCCTAAGAGCATTTTTCACTGCTGTTCCCTACAGCCTGACCCAAAATCTTGGAGTGATGCTGGGTGCTCCTGTATTCTGCTGAGGGTTCTGCTGAGTGAACACAGTGCTCCTGTGTTCTGCTGAGGTTTGCAGGGCGGCAGGGAGCCAGCAGGGACCCTGGGGGAAGGGTCTTGCAGCCACACACCTAAACAGCAGCTGGGGTACTTGCTCGAGCCCTGGCAGGGTGAAACATCCACATCACCCTGAGCAAGGCTGAGCTGCGCTCCGGCTGCTGAGTGATCCCTTTGGGGAAGTCAAACGTGAAGAGAGAGAAAGTGAACCCTGGGAGCCACTCATGTTCCTGCACACTCGTCTGTTTCCCCGTGAGGAGCACCCAGGCTTTAAAAGACTGCAGCCAAATGTTTTACTGCTTCAGGGCTGCAATGTCTGCAAATGCCTCTTGGATGTGGGGGGAGAAATAGGTGCTCATCCCCTCCAGGAGGACAGGAGGTGGCTGCCAGCTGCCTGCGACTGGCACTGGTGCCAGACAGGGAACTCCGATTTCCCTTTTGGTTCAGGTCTGGTAGAGCATCTTAGGGTCATATCTCAGCAAAAGCAGCTTTACAGGCAAGTGCAACCACACCAGATCCATTTAACTTCCCTGCAGGACATCAGCATCGCAAAAGGAAGCCAGGCCAGTCACCCTGAGGGCACGCTGCTGATTTGAGAGCCCCGGACACCCCTTTAACCAGGCAGCCTACAGATGTGTTTTCCACAGTAGCCTCATGCATCATTTGCACCTTGCCCTGAAAAGGATGACAGGGTGGTACCACCTCACTCTTGCTGACCACAGAGCAGTGGAGATGCCTTGCGGCAGCTTTGCTAAGTTTCCAAAGCTCTTACTGGAATATCCTGGTGCTGGAGGTGGAGAGTTTCACCCCCAGACCTCAGCCTGCAACTCCTCACAGGGAGAGCAACTGGCATTGGCATCTCCTCCCCTCCCACCTCAGCCCCAGTGCTTTCCCCATCTTCCCTCCAATGTGGTTACCCCATTTCTCTTGCCTGGGCTGAGACCTGATGGAGGCAGAGCCAGCGGGTTGGGAGGGAGGCAGATCACAGGAGGTGCTTTATAAATGTGTGGTTTATAAATGTGCCTAATCCAGCAGCTTTCATCCACGCGAGGGTTTTCCCCACCTGTCTGCAGGCAGATGGAGCTTTGCAGAGCGGTGCCAGCGCAGGGCAGCTGACAGTTGCTCTCCGGCAAGAGAATGATTTGGAAAAGCCCCCAAAATGATATTTAAAGGCAGAGGTCAGGGATGGGAATCACACCACAAACACTTCTATCAATGCAACGCATTGACCCTTTTCCACCAAAAATAAGACCCTGGGGAAGGACCAGCTCTTCCCGTGTGAGGTGTTTGTCATCCCTGTGTGATCAATCCTTGATTTCTGCCATCTCTGCCAGAATTTGCGGCAACCCGCAGGAGAAACAGTGAAGATCCTCAAGCAGTGACACAGAGCAGCCTCAAACTCTGTCATCAATGACTCAGCTACAGCAAAGTAATTCTAAGAAAACCAGCCTCTGGCTCCAGTTGCAAATTGTCCCACAGGCCAGCACCATTTTTTCCAGGTTCATTTGCTTTTTGCAGTTATTCACTACTTCCACTTCCATGAATAACTCTGGGCAATGTGATATCACAGCAGGGCTGTGGCCCAACCTCTTTGACTAGATGGGCTCCAGGTTGTGTTGCTTCTGCTCCTTCCTTGGATTATTTTTTCCTGTGCAAACCTTTGCTTTCATATTTGCCCTTCTGTAAAGACTTTCATCCGTGTGAGTTTGCCCAGCATCCCCCACCAATAGATCTGGTCATTGTAGAGTAGCTTCAGAAAACAAACCCCTGGGAGGGTTCAGCCTGCGAATTCCCCCAGCATTTACACATCCCTTTAGGCACAGAACAAATCCCTGACTTGGAGGAATTAGTCACAGGCTAAAAACAACACAGAAGGTACTTTTCTGGTTTCTGGCTATGAACTGAGACAAATCAAACGCAATATTATTTAGGGACCACTGTTAAGTCACTAGTTGCTCCTCATCCATCTCCAGCAGCTTGGAAAGGGAACCGTGCCTGCTCGCCTCCATCAAACCCTCAGCCCCGCACTCATCCGCATGAGCTCATGGGTTTTTTTTTTGCAGAAGTTTCTTATAAAAGTTCATATGCAAGCAGGAGGTGCCTGTCTGCCTGGGTCAGCCGGCTGACACCACGAGCAGGCTCCTCACCCCAGCCCAGACAGCAGCCTGGGAAGTTGGAGCGGTTCAGCAGCAGGTTGGGGCTGGAGACGAGAGAAATGGAGAACTTGCCCAGACAAAACGGTAGCAACTTTCATTCTCGCACAAGCAGCCAGATCTGTGGGGAGAGAGGGGATCGTATCTGTGAAACGCAACCTCAGCCGTGTCTGTTTGAGGTGGTGGTGGGTGTCCCACCATCCTGCTCAGGGATGAAGGGTGAGGGCTGGGGCTGCTCCTCCCAGCGTGGCAGTTTTGCTGAGTTTTATTGAAAAAAAATGGTAGGCTCACTTATTCGGTAAGATTTTGCCAAACCCACCCAGGGCTAATAAAAAAAGGTGTTTAATTACAGGGTTCAAGGTAATTGGGCACAAAAGTGGCCAGTAAAACGCAGCACAGTGCAAAGGAGCTGCAGAACAAGGGCTTAATTTTGGACCAACACATCTAATTTAGTCTTTACGTTCTCTGTCCGGTGCTTTCTCTCTCCTAACGAGGAAAAACAGCACAGCCTTTTGCAGATCCCCACTAAGCAGTTTATTCCTGACATCAAGCCACTGAAATCACAGCACCGTGCTCTGTCCTTAAATTATCTCCACGCATATGCTTCCAGTTTAAAGGGAGAAGGCACAGCCCGTGTCTGGCATTTAATGTCTGCCAGGCTGTGAGGAAACAGCCTCCCTGGCTTTGCTGAGCACCCCATTGACGCGCGGCCCTGCTCCCGGCTCCAGCATCTTTGCCGCTCATTGAGCGCGGGCTGTAGGGAGCAACACTCCTTTAACTGTTACGTAAGCAATACGAACAGGAATGGAAATGGGCGATTTTAGCAGGAGGTTTTTAGGATTCGTAATGGAGTGTAGCTTCCTCCTGGGCTTTTTGGCTTCTCATTGGGAGAGAACTGGAGCTGCAGCTGGGGATATTCCTGTAAGAGCCCAGCTAGCGGCAGCGGCTGGACGGGAGGCGTGTGCGGGCTGCGCTGCTGGTTAGGAAACGTGCTGCTCTTGGGAATAACCCACGTGCTCACTCCAGAGATCAGAAAGCAACCGCCCCAGTCACTTGCTGAGCTTTTCCTCCAAGAAAACTCTCCTCCAGCTGCAGGAGAAGCACTCTTTAACCAACACCCAGCTAACAGACACACGGAGCTGTCGGCTCTATCCTGGGATACTGGTGCTGCATCCGGAGCCGTGTGGGAAACCTCTTCCAAAGCCCCGACTGAGGTCTGTTAACACAACGAGCATCTCTTAACAACCGGCTCACCCCATCCCGCAATCATGGGCACTGGCACGCTCTTCATCGGCACGCGGAGAGTTTGAGACACCCTTCGTCTGTCTGTCTGTCTGTCCCCGTGCCAGACTGAGTCCTGGCTAGGACCCAGGAGGCGCAGAGGGTGCGAGAAGCCAGGGCAGACTTTGGTCCAGGGTTGTGCCGCTAACATCATTCCTACCATTTTGTTTTGATTTTTTTAGAAGCTATTTTAACAAAAACCATGTTGCCTTGTGAAATCACATCCCGATATAGCTGCCATAAACACACACACAGCAACTGAAAAAAAATCAGCCCCAGAGCCCTAAATCCCATCATTACCAGGACAAAAGACCCTTGGAAGGTGCCTCCTCCTGGCCAGGCTCCCCGTGCCGACAGCCTGTGGTTACGAGGTTAAACCCCACCACGATGTCAACAACACTGGTGAAACCCCGGTGAGGGCGGTTGGTGGCTGGTGCCCTGGCCCCCAGTGGGGCAGGCTGGGGGGATATGTGGCCAGCGCTGGGGAGGTTCAGGGCACCACTAGCACATCCCTTGGCACCCACTGCCCTGAATCGTGGCTGTGAAACTAGTGACACCTTGGGGACATAAACCCCTCACGGGGTGCTCCTGGTTGGGGTGAAGGGACTAGCTGTGATGGCAGGAGGTCCCTTCCCAGCTGTCGCGTCCCTGCCCATGTCCCCAGGTGGAAATACAAACGCAAGAACCTCTTACTCCTCCATCCAGAATCCAGCCATCCCAGAGGCAAAGGTGAGGTCTCTACGGAGCCCTTCTGCATGACAGAGATTGTTGATAAAAAGCCCATTTTTCTGCATCTCCCATCCCAGATGAGGCCTTTTTTTTTTTTTTTTTTTTAAACCTCTCCCTTCTCCTCCTCCTATTTTGGTTGTTTTTATATTTTATTTTACAATAGCTTGAGTAATACTTTCCTCATGTTCCAAACGCACTCGCCGCTTCCAGTGGGAATGGAAAATCATTGTTTCTTTTTATTTTCCCTTTTCTTTTTCTTTTTAATATGTTTATGTTATGGAAAATCCCCCCGGATTGCAGACGCGTCGGTTGTCCCGCTTTCTTGAAATAAAAAAAATTAAATTAAAAAAAAAAAAAATTAAAGCATTTTTAGGAAGACGAGAGTTGAGGAGGAGGAGGAGGAGGAGGATAATGCTGCAGTCAAAGGCTGTGTCTGGAACGCCGCAGACCGCTGCCAGTTTGGGTGTTGCTTTGGGCTGTCAGCGCATCACGATGTCACAACGCTCTGTACAGCACCCAGTGCACGGGGACCGCATCCTGCCCTCTCAGAAGTGGCCGAAGCAGGATGCTGGTGCCCTGCACAGGAGGTGGGTGTTCTCTGTCCCCCTTCCCCATGCACTCTCCTCTGCTGGGGGTGTTCCCAGGAGGGAGCTGCTCCCCCAGGGGCGATTGTCCAAAGGGCCTCAGTGGCCCCACCAGCTGGGAAACCACATTTACTGCTGGCACAGCTGCTGCCCTGCAAGGTCAAGGTAGCAAAGGGAAGTGGCAGAAACTGGTAGAAATAGAGAAGTTTTTTCGGACAAGGCACAGAGCAGCAGGTCTGGACAGTGGAGGAAGATTTATGTTTACAACCAAAAAAGCTGAAGCATCTGTGGTTTCAGCCGGTGCTGATACTGGGGATGCTTCCACATGCTGCAGCACTTGTCGGTAGCCTGCGTCTGGGACTGTACCAGCTTTGCAGCAGGTCTTCACTCATTTTCCCTTCCACTACCTGTGCCAGCGCCTCAGGGTGCTGCCATCAGTACCTCCCAGCCTGGTGCACCCCAATGTCTCCCCTCCTACAGCACAAGGCATATCCCTACCCTGAGAAGCAGCTCTTCCTTCACCTCCCCGCTCCCACCAGCTTCCCCTGCAGCCGTGCATCATGAATCCCTGTTCAGCAAGATGCTCAGCCTTCGCTTTGGAGCAGTGTCAGCAGAAGCTGGCCAGTGGTGCAGGGTCTCACCTCACCACAGGGTCCACAGAGACCCCACCGCTGCTCACCACAGGTGACTGGTTATACCAGTGACAGGGAAAGGCTGATGGGTTTTTGGACAAGAACTGAAGCTTAAAGGCCACCCGGTTCTCTGGATGAGTGTGGATTCAGACACAGTCTTTGTGCCTGCTCCAACCCTGGCGTGTCAGGGATGAAGCACTAGAGCTAAGAAAAAGTGCAATGGGAAGCCCTCGGAGGGAGCTCAACCCTCTGGATCCTGCATCACTTGCACAGCTCATGGGTGTCACTCTCAAAACAACATTTTCTTCACGCCTTGGACATACCCAGAAGAAAAATCAGGCGCAAAATGCACCATGAAGCAGGAAGGAGAGAGGATGAACTGAGCCTGGAGCCCCTCCTTGCCAGCACCCCAATGCCACCAGAGACCTCCTGGCAGGTTTTTCAATGTTCTCCCCTCCGTTGCTCAGCCTCGTTCAAGGAATATTTATGGCGTGGCCCATGGCTCGGGCTCGTCACTTCAGATGGGAAGTCGCATTCTTGCTCCTAATGCCGACCATGTGTGGAGCTGAGCCTGCAAACATACAGCTCATTCTTTGTTTCCCAAACCATACGCGGCCAAAACAGTGGACCGCAAACACTGACGACATATCAGAGGAGATCAAGTTGAAGAAATCATCATGAATTAAAGTGCTCAGCAAAGAGGAATGCCACTGTCTCTCTACTCCTATTAGATCATAACAAGGTGATGAGAGACAATGGATTTATACTTGTTCCCACACACACACAAATATATTCAAAAAAAAAAAAAAAGGGGAAAAAAAAAAAAGACATGCCACCAGTCAGCGGGGTTCCCTTGGAGGAGGCAAAGCCACTGACAGTCAGTCCAGAGCTGGTGAGCTCTGAGCACACAAACCTTCCTCAGAAGGGGAGGATGAATGGAGGCGAGTTAGATTTGATGGCCACATGGTGCTGTACGTGGGGGGTGGCAGTGGGGCTCCCCACACCCTCCACCCCCGGAGAGCTGAGGGCACAAGGGGAGGGTTTGCACAGGAGTAAGGGGGTGCAGGGACCTGGGGTGCTGGGTGAGAGCAGGCTCTGGCTGAGCTGTGACTGAGTGTGCAATGCTCATGGGTGTGCAAACAACCACAGGTATTCTGATACCCGTGGGGACTGTGGTGTCATAGACATGCAAACATCACCAGGGATTGGAATGCTCATGGGCATGCAAACAGAAACACAGAGTCATTGAATTATTCTGGTTGGCAGAGCCCTTTCAGATCCTCGAGTCCACCCCTTCCCCCAGCACTGCCAGGGCACCACTGACCCCTGGCCCTCAGCACCACAGCTCCACGGGGGGCTTGGAAACCCCTCCAGGGATCACAGGGACTCCACCCCTGCCCTGAGAAGTTTGGACCAGACCTGGACAGCCCTCAAGGGTAAGAAACTGTTCTTCAGCTGCAAACTAAACCTCCCCTGGGGCAACTTGAAGGCTGTTTCCCCTTGCCTTGATGCTTGTTCCTTAGGAGAATAGACCGAATCCCAGTGTCCATGGGGACTGCAGTGTTCACAGGCATGGAGACATCTGTGGGTGTTGCAATGCTCATGGGCATGCAGACACCTCCAGGGGTCTTTCCACCCACACAGGCTCTAACTTGCTTCTCCCACCTGCCAACACATATAACACATCCAGCTCCAGGCAGGGATGGTCCATGTGCTCGTGTCTCCCATTCCAGTTCCCTGTCACTGCAGAGCCTGGTGCAATGCACGGTTGTTGTGCTGGTGGGAAGCTTAGTTACCCACACGTAAAAAAAAAATAAGAATCACCTTGGGTGGTAGAGGATGAGACAAACCACCTGCCTTTAAGGAAACATGACAGTAAAGCTCCGTGACACCATTACACATGTGCCATGTAAACTGGTGCCTGCTCATCCAGCCTCCACCAGAGGCATTGACCAGAGCATGGAGTGGCAGGAGGAGGAAAAAAATGCCTTGAAATACTGTCAAGATCACATTTTACTGTGGTTAGTAAGACACACAGAAAACGATTAAAAAGAAGTTTCTAAGTGGGAATCCTGCGGTGGCCAGTTATGGGAAGGGTGGGAAAGAAACCTCTGCTTGGGGCAAGCTGGGGCCATCACCTCCACCCTGGCAGGAGAGGAAAGTTGATGGTGACCTGGGGGTGCAGCAAGAAGATGCACCGGGGCACAGCTGGAGCACCAAGGTGGCTGCCCCATGCCCCAGGATGCAGCAGCCCCAGACCACAGCCCCCAGCACAGCAATTGAGAAGCTCTGACTAATCCGTGCTCGTGGTAAGTGATGGAGAGGCGCAAACACGGCGACCTTACAGAGACTAAATGATGGGTGCCCACCACAGCAGGGCAGTTGGCATCATGCACTTTCAGAAGCCAAAGGTGACCGCATGGCTTTGCCACCACAGGGTTTCCTCCTACTCCTCCCCCAGCATCTGCTGGTGCAGGGCCAGAAGAAGTCTGTCCATCCAAGCTGCCACGTTTCAGGGATAGGGTGGCTTTCCCATGGGATCATGGCTCATTTCTTTCCCGATGGGGTGGACAATGTTCTTGGGGATTTCAGAGCCCCCAGCAAGGCTGCCCAGTGCAGGGCCATGACCCTGCTGCCTTCCCTGGGCAGCATCAATGGACAGTGACAGTTTACAAGCTGTTCCCGCATGCTTTTAGCTTTACAAAAACAAGAAAAAAATGCCAAACATCATTGACCTGAACTAGGAAGATGTGAACAAGCCCAGCATGGACACCCCATGACAACAGAAAACCTTTGCAGGCCTCACGCTGATGGAGAATAACTCCCAACCCTCAGCTGAAAGATCTGAAAGCACCTGAGCCGCTGGCATCTCGCTCCAACTTTGGTGGCCCCACGGACCATTGTACCCCATGGCCGTTCCCACAGACCATTGCACCCCATGGCCACGCCTACCGGTTTCTGCTGAAGTCACAGCAGAGGCTGTTGAGAAACCAGTCCCTGTAACTGAGGCTTCTCCATCCCAATAGCCATCACTAACGAAGAACTGACTCACGGATGTGACATTTGTGGTTTGGTGACTTAGATGCATCCGGCTGCCACTGGGACAGCAGCTCCAGAGGTCCCGAGAGGGCACAGCCAGACCCAGGAGCTGAGCCACAGGGAGCTCAGATGGAGAAGAAAAAGATGCAGTTGTTTTTAACTTGCAAAAAGAGATAGAAAGTGTTTGGTAGTTCTGTGGCCATGGTTTGGTCCAGTCCTATGTGCTGTGCTGGGAACTCCGGTTGGCACCAACCACGAGGTTTTGCTGTTGGGAAAGTCAGGGGAGAGTCTCCCCCAGTTCAGCCCCGTTTATCTTATGAATTCTGTCTGGTGTCCAACAGAATCAAGGAGACACAAAGGCAGCCCCCAGGCCAAGCTGGTGCTGGCCCCCAAAACCAGGGTTTATAGCCCCGAAACCCTCAACTGGAGGCAAATTTATTTCAGTTCCCACCAGATATTTTACTCGGTTGCGAATCGGGCGTGTGCAAGGGTGGGATTTGTGCTGCTCTTCCATGTGGGGCTCTTTCACCCGCCCCACTGGAAAGCCAAAAAATCCCTTTTCTATAAAAAAACCCGAGCATTTCCAGACTCACTAGTGAATACCTTTGGGATTTTCCGTTTCATTCCTTAAATATTTGTGCAAACAAACACCCATTTTCATGGATGTGCCCAGAAAAGCAAACAAAAACTATGAATGCGGTTGAATCCCCCAAAGCCATGAGGAATTTAAATGAACGTTGGTGGATGTTTTGCAGTACTCACCCAAATCTAGCCAGGCAGGAGAAGACACACTGAGCTCCTTAAAGAAAACAAGGATTTCTTGTCCTAATACTAAACAAATGTTTCACCATTTGGCCATATTCCATCCTTGGTGCAATCATTTAATTCTCCTCCATTTAATAAAAAATTAGGTCTGAAACAAAGATGTTTATTGCTTTTATGGGTTCCTATTTGTATGGAAATTGCATACAAGACGTGATATTTCTGCTGCTTGCTCTCTTTTTATTTTTAAATGAGCAAGCCCAGTTAAACCCCGGCATTTCTTCATCTGGCTTGTGGAGGGAGAAGTATAGATTAAAAAGAGCCATGCAAATGTTTTTTATAAACTTCTCTTATTTCCTTGCCATGGGACTGCCTTTAATTAGCTGCACGGAGTACAAAGGACACATTTATAATGCCACCATCTCTGAGCAGAGGGCATTAAGATGAACGTGGCTATTTTGCCTCTTTGCCTTGTTCTTCGTCATGGTGTGTCCGTGATGGGGCTGGGGAAGCCAGTCCAGATTTATCCCACCACATCCCGGCCCTGTCCCTGGCTCTTTCTGCTGCCCCTCCAACACCCTCTGCTCAGAAGACTCAAAGCCAAGGAGTTGTGGTGATGCAGGTTGACAGCACCAGTCTGCCTCAAAACTACACACAATCTTTTGTGTTCTCAAAAAGAGGCCAAAATCGGGTCTCCAGTGACATGTTTCTGCATGACCTGCTGCATTTTGCTCTTTGAGTAGTGGTTTGTGATCACGTTTTGAGCCATCACTAAGGACCTGGGTCCTCACAGCCAAGATCAGCTCAGGCTTTTGCTCCTGAACTGCACCAGGAAGGGAAAAGACAGGAGTTTGCAGAGCTCTGCCTGATGCCTTAACAAGTGCCCAGCTCCCTCCCAAAAGATCTCAGCACACACCTGGGAGCTGCGGTTCCAGTAGCTCCAAGCCCACGTCAGCCCACCCAGCTCACCCTGGCTGCAGAGGAGTTATGACAAGAGGACAGAAGTTGGGAAATGAAGGCAGGTTCAGTTTTGGGGCCATGGGATTCTGCTGGGAGCTGGGACCAAGCAGAGGAGAAATTTGGGGAGAAGCGACCCCTTCTGATGGGCAGTTTGTCCATCCTGAGGCAGCTGGGAGGGACGACAGCAGCACGTCCCAGGGTGTGCAGAGAGGCCGGGAAGAGCAGGTTGAACAAATTCATCGCCCACTGGAGTTACATATTTAGCAAAGCACTATATATGTGTTTGTATAGAGTATTATATAAAGTAAACATATCAAATCATAAGCTCACAAGCAGCCTTGACATCCTCCAGCTCTTCTCCCCTTGAAATTTGGTTTCTCTTTAGAAGTAATTTACATTTCTGCAGATTTTTGCTCCCCCTGCGTGCCACCTCAGGCTGCACCCAGCCAGCACTTAACTAACAGCTCCAACAAACACATCAGATCAATCCCAGTGCCGCTCAGCCTCGACCCTTCCCAGCTCTGCAACCAGGTGGGAAAAGGGAAAAAATAAATGGGAACAAACCACCCATCAAACCCCGGGCAAAGACGGTGCTGGCCCCGAGCATGGCAGAGCCAACAAAAAACCCTGGCAGGCAGCGGCAAGGAGCGAAGTGCCAGCAAAGCCACATCAGAACCCGCTGCCTGGTTGCTCCTTTGCAAAGAAAACAAAATAACTACAAAACCCAACAACGTTTCCTGCCACCGAGGAACGAAAGAGCCCAGGCTGTACTCACCACGCAGGAAAGCGGAGGAGTAGGTGGCGAAGGAGTCGAAGATGCTGTTGGATGTCATCCCCCTTGTCCCGTATCCCGGCTCCCCTGGAGGAGCCACTGGCTGGCAAGAGGAGGAAGAGGAGGGATGGGAGAGGCTGCAGCAAGCAGGAGGAAGAGGAAAACCCCGCTGGCGGTGCAGGTAGCCTCTGGCTGGCTGGTGGTTCTGTGGTCGGCACAGTAGAGCCGCCGGCTCGGCATCCGCTGGGTGGGAAGAGTGGCGTCACCTGATCCGTGGCGTCAACAGGCTGGCGATATCGCTGCGGCTTTGGGGTGCTGGTGTTGGGGGTTTCATTTTTTTTTTCTGGATATCTTGTTGGCTTTTTATTTTTTAATTTTTTTTTTTACTAATAATTTTATGGTTTGCGGTTGGTCGTTCATGGGAGGCTTGCTCGGACTCACAGCTGAGTGACAGACGGGAGCAGAGGAGACATTTCTCTTTAATTAATTATATTGTTGCCTTAGAAGAAACGAAGAGAGAACCCATAGATTCCTAATTGGGTGATTGAAGTAATAACCCATTTACATGCCGTGGTTTTCTCCTTTTAACTGCCTTTTCTCCCACATTCACCACTTGTCTGTATCCCAGTTTTGAGCTGTACACGGCTTCCCGACTCCCAGCTGGGTATGGGGACTGCGTGCTGAGACTGTTTCCATATGTGTAGATGGGTGGTTCTTCTTCACAAGGATTTTATGTGAATTAGTATTAAGCAAAAATATGAAGCACATGCGGCAGAATAAACAGTGCTGGCTGCCAAGGGGGAACCAGGGAAGGTGGAGAGGGCTGGCAATGAGGAGGGTGAGGAAGGCAGTGGGTATGGATGACTTTCTGCTTTGCCCAAGTGACAGCAGATAATTTATATATGTATATTTCAAATAATAAAGCAAGTCCGGTAACACAGGCACAGTGAATTTCCAGGAGCACCTAAAGATGTCATTTCTGCAGGACCATAGAAATGCTGGCACCAGGAGCCACCATCAGGCACCACCTCACCTGAGGCTGATGGTTTTTTCCAGAGGAAATTGCCATTATCACCCTTGGAGATTAATTTTCCCTAAATGGGAAGAAATGTAGAGTTGAAACATGAGATGATATTTGTCCTTTTCTTTTTTCCTCCTCATAAGGAAAAAGCAAAAGGAGCTCTCCGATGGAGTAAAACAACTGCAAACTAACCCCGAGCAGCTGCAATCGGACACAAGACAGAAGCCTTTGGGGAACACGAGCACAATTTCAAGGGCTTCAGAGAGTTTGGCTTTTGCCACACCTCACTGCTGTCATTCTCCATTGAGTTTTTCATCCGATGGACGTTGGCAGTTGGACACATCACGATGTAATCGGTGCAGATTCCTGCGGTGTTATTAGAGGCTCATATTTGCTGTGGCTGATAACTGCTTGTTTGCTGCCCTTAAGTGACGAGGGGAGGAAAAAGTGGTTTCAGAGCAGCGATGGGGGCAGAGGTTGTGCAAATTCTGGCACAACTGGAAAGGGAAAAGCAACCCAGGCTAGAAAGCACCCACTGCTGCACAGGGCAGGGTCTGTGGCATTGAACAGCATCACCTTGTCTTGCTTGCCACACACCCACCGCAACCACAGCTCCAGCCCTGCCAGCAGAGTCATTTCTACCAGAGCGGTGGCACCGTTCCCCTCCAGCTCCCCAACAGCTGGGGGCCAGAATACCCTGCCCCCCACCATGGTCCAGAGTGCAGCAAGGAGGCTCAGCCCAGCAGCAATCCACTTGCCATCCCCACTTGCTTCAGCCTTACAAGCAATATTCAGGTTTGTTCAGGCAATTTTTGGATTTCACAGCTGCTTCCCTGCAGGAAAAAAAAAAAAATAAATTCATAGAGAGGATAAGAAGCTCAGCCCCTTACCAAGTTTAAATCCTACTGGGGTTGATGGGAAGGAAAGTCAGCTTGAAAAGGAGTGGGAAGATGCTTTTAAAGTGTCTTCCCCCTCCCCTCATCATTAGGTGCCAGATGGGAGCTCTGATTCAGCTGCACTGGTTTACACGCTGACCAAACATCCTGCAGCAGCACTAATTGGGGGAGGCTCTGGATGGGGCTTTTCTTCTCCATTCTGCCCCCCACCCCAAAATCATGGCTGTACTCCTACCTGGATACGGTTCCCAGACACATTGGCAGACTCAGGGCTTCTAGTCCTAGTCGTCATCCTCATGGGAGCCACAAAATCAGCTTCTATCATAAATTTTTTTCTCCCGCCCTTTCAAATCATGGGGTTTTTCCTCCTGTGGGGCTTTAAATCGAAATGCTCCCAATTGCTCCTGCAGTCAGATGCAAGGGGTATTAGGGGGCTACATCCTATAGGGAATTGCATATTTTAACCACATACGGCACCTATGTAGTGCTGGCAGCACGCGTCAGGGAGATTAATGACCAGCGGGGGTAACACACCTAATTGCACGCATTTATTTGCATCTAGGGGAGAGTCGCGGACATCCCCGGTGATTTAATGTTCACCAGTACTCGTGGAGATCCAAAATTCCTCCCCAAAGCCCCGAAAGGCTCCAGAGTGATTTGAGAACCAAACCCACATTAAATTCCTGCTCTTTTATATCTGTTTAAAAAATGAGTCCTTTTTTCATTAATGATGTTACCACAGGAGAAGTGAAACGGAGCCAAGATGATGTAAAACACCTACCCCCTAGAAAGGACAGGGGAATATAAAGTGATGGAGGGAGTTTCTGGGATTAAAGACACTCTTGTGCTCACAAAACCTGGCTGGGGAATGGGTGTGTTTTCAAAAAAAACCAGCTCTCGTGCAATTAACCCACCTCTGGGATGGTTGCCCCTGTTCAGAGCCTGGTGCACAGCTCACCCGTGCCGCTGCAGCATGGGGTGGGCTTTTGGGTGAGTTTGTTCCCTGAGTGTCCAGGGAGAGCTTTGTGCTGGCTAGAGGCGAGCAGGCACATTGTAGAGAAATAATATTGCTTGCCAGTGACCGTGGAATCCCAGAATCCCAGCATGGTGGGGGCTGGAAGGGAACCTCTGGAGATGATCTGGTGCCACCCCCCTGCTCCAGCCAGCAGGGTCACCCAGAGCAGGGGGCCCAGCAGCGCAGGGTCCAGGCGGGTTGGGAATCTCTCCAGAGCGGGAGACTCCACAGCCTCTCTGGGCAGCCTGGGCCAGGCTCCCACACCCTCACACCAAAGAAGTTCCTCCTCCTGTTCAGCTGGAACCTCCTGGGTTCCAGATGGTGCCCATTGCCCCTTGTCCTGTCACTGGGCACCACTGACCAGAGTCTGGCCCCATCCTCTTGACCCCTGCCCTTTATAATAATATTGATAGAAAAAATTGGCAAGAAAAAAAAAATAAATATCAGGGCCCCAAACCTCCCCTCCTTGCTCTTGCAACTCCCAAAGCTCTGGATTCGCTTTGTGGGCATCGCTGCGAGCAAAGAGCAAACCCCAAAAGCCACCGAGCTTTAGCACTCCCCTGCAAGCGCAGCCCCAGCTGCACGCTCCCGAAGCACAGGCAGAGCAACCCCTCTGCCTGCACCCCTCTGCCTGCACCACTCTGCCTGCACCCCTCTGCCTGCACCCCCGTGCCTGCACCCTGCTGTCTGCACCCCCCTGTCTGCACTCCGCTGTCTGCACCCCACTGTCTGCACTCCTGCACCCCGCTGCCTGCACCCCGCTGCCTGCACCCTGCTGCCTGCAAGCCGCAGAACCACCCAGCCATTTCTGGTTTAACAAACCCACTGGTTTTACCCCCAGCAAAGGAGCTGCTGCTAAACAAGCCATGCCGGAGCCGGGGCTGCGAGTGCTGGGGGCTGCTGGGGTAGAGGGGCTTCGCAACTCAGCCGCTTCCGCCACGGCTCAGACAAAACCACAGCCGGGTGCAGGCTCTCGTCCCACCCCATGCCCCCAGATCTCACCTCTGGGAAGGGAGCGGCCAAACTGGGCTCCTGAAGGTGCAGGCAGCGGGTCTGGCCCAGCTGTACACACACACACACAGAGCGACGCACACTCCCCCCTGTGCAGCCCAACTGCCGTCACCCAGGCACTGGGGAAACTTTTTCACAGGAGGAAAAATTTTTCACAATGAGAACAATCAGCCACCAGAATCATCTACCCAGGGAAGTGGTGGAGTCCACAGCACTGGACAGGGTGCTGGACCAGTGTCTAGATTAGGCTTTTGTCAAGAAATGTTGGACCAGATGATTCTTGAGGTCCCTTCCAACATGGGATGCGATTGTATCATTCAGTGATTCAATGATTCTCTGAGTCTATGATTCCATGATTCTCTGATTCTCTGAAATGCAAGAGTTAAGGGCTTTAGCACCCACAGGTCTGCTCTGTAGGGGAAGCCACAACAGCACCCGGTGCTTCCCAAATAGTGGCACTATGTGCAAGGCAGGGAGGTGGCATGAGGCTTTCACTTTATAGATAGGAAACTGAGGCACAGGGCAATGGGGACTAAAATGTCCATTCATTCGGAGAGATAATTAAAAGCAGTTAAGTTGTGCCCTTAGCAGTGCACAACCCGTCAGGTCTGCAATGTGCTGTATCATTTTGTCACACTGCCTTTTATCCAACCCAGCCACCAGCATCTCACTGAGCTGTCCCAAACCAGAAGGGCTGCTCGTGACCTGCTCCAACATCCCAGGCTGCTGGGGTGCCCCAACAAGCCTGGCCAGGGCAGGACTCTCTTGCATGAGTCCACGATGGTACATCTCTGCTCCACCTCCATCCCGACACCCAGCACCCATCTGGCTCTGCCCGAAGCCATGGGAAAGGAGGCATGTGATCGACTCCATAAAAACTGCCATGACCCAGCAACAAGTCATGGTTGTGTCCGAGCTTCGCTCCGGTCCTTCCTCACCGGCGCCGGGGATCTCTGGGAATGCCCGTGGCCGGTGCAGAGCGCCCGGCTGTGTGGAGCCGCGTGGACACGTGTGTGTGGCCAGCGGCACAATGCCGGCGTTGTGACCCTGCCGCTGGCGAAGCGATGCCTCCTGACCCTAGAGCAGGGACCGGCCACGGGATCTCTCCCATCACGGCTGTCTTGTTTTCCATGGGTGTCCCAGGGAAGAGAGCCACGGATGCAGCTCTTCGGGGTGGTTTGCAAACACCCATCCACACACCGACCGAGCTGTTGCAACCCCCTGCCACCGCCCCGCAGGTGCCTGGTGGGTCCTGGGGTTGTTTGATGGGTCAAGGGACATGCAGCCCCCTGGAGATAACAACCAGACAGAGGGCAAAGGAGGGCCCACTGGGACAAAGCCTGCACTGGCCGGGGTTGCGCCATTGCCGGTCACGCCACAGTCACACGCCGACAGAGTGTGGTCACACCAGCACCCTCCGCCTGACCCTGGGGATCACAGACAGGCCCTGGAAAGGGCTGTTGAGGTCCTGGGGGTAACAGCCCTGTCCCGCTGTACGCCCCGTACCAACTAGCGCCAGTCCCTCTCCGTCACCAGCACTAAGGGGGTTTGCTGCATTTTCAAGCAGGATGAGCAAAATTTAATGAGGTCAGCAGGGCCCCGTGGGGCAGAAGTAACTTTGCATCCAGCCCTGCAGAGGGAGAGTAAGTCTGAAAATTCCCCAAACCTCAATTCATTCATGGAGCGTGAAGAAATTTGCTTTCCTTTTTGGGTTTAAATACATCTGCCTGTCCTGAAATACCCAGGAGATCATCCAGCGATCACCCACCCATTTTAACGGCCGCTCTTGCAAACGGCAACACAAAAACAAACAACAATTTATGGCAAAGAGTGTGAATTTTTGTGTCTGGTCTGTGGTCTCGGAGCGTATGTTCTCCAAGAAGAGTTTCCTGCAGCAGCCAAGGAAGCTGAGACGGTCGCTGGTGGGTTCTCACTTGACACCTCTCCCATCAGGGATGATCACACCAGAAGTCAATCCAAGTTTACCAGCACAGAGGAGACCTGGAGCAGCCTGAGGTCCACTCCCCACGGTGATCAGTGTTACGGTCTCACCATGACTTGCACTGAGAGCAGGAGGGTCCTACAGCAGAGACCATGCAGGGAGGCTCCAGGCATTTCTTTTTGTGTATTTTACAAGATTGGGCATTAATAAGGAAAAATCCATCATCTGGAGAGCTTGGGGGAAACTGCCATCGCCATCCAGCTCTTACTTCCCTCCCCAGGAGACAGGGTTGGATTTACTTTATTAAACAGAAGCAATAATTCCCAGTTCAGGAGGCACCTGTGAAGCAGGAGTGACTGGGCTGTGAGCAGGTAGCGAGGCTGGGGCTCAGCCAGGGTGTGTTTTGGGGCTCCCAGGAGGGTCAGGGTCCTGGCTTTGCCCCCGTGAAGGACCTGCCACCCTTGGTATGATGCGCTGGGCTTGCCTTTTGCAGCCGGCTGCTGCTTCTCTCCACGAGAGCAGGCGTGGGCTGCAGCTCGTTGTCGGGGAGCTTTTGAAGTGGTTAGAAAAATGAGTATTATCCCCACAGCCTGTGGGCAGAGGTGGATTCGGAGATGTTTTCCACCTTGAAGAAACAAAAAAAAAAAAGGAAAGAAAAAACAAACCAAGGTGCGGAGATGTCACCACCCACAGAGGAGCTCAGCAGAGCTGTTGGGCTGGGGCAGCCTCGGTGGGTACCGAGCATCCAGCCACAGGCGACGGATCTCCCCACCCCAGCCCCTGCACACCCCATGCTGCTTGGAGAGAGGAGGATTCGTGTAAGATACTAAAATAATCAGTCTGGACTTCAGAGAGAAGGTGGAAATCGTAACCCATGAAAACTCAGGAAATCAGGAGGACAGTGGAGAGGGAATCCTTAAACGTACACATATATATGTGCATACATATATATATATGTCCGTCCCACACTCCTGCTTTAAGGATCTGATCTATTGGGCTCATTGTTGTTTCCAAATTTAAAATTCACAACCAAATCCAAAGGGGAAGATGCACTGGGGATTTTTTTGGATATACGGTCACAAAAGAGAGGAAAATACGATCAGGGAATTGTGGAAGAGAGGCCTTGAGAAGTCACCCAGCCCCTTCTTATAGCGCACATATAATATCCACACATGCATATATGTGCAAGTAGGATCCCTACATACATCCCATATATATCCGTATATATGGAATATGCTTGAATTTCCACAGAATTTGTGATCCAATTGGAATTATTACCTGGCATTTTTAGAGTGTTTGATGATGAAGGAGTCTCCATAAATAAGATTCACTTTTTTTTCTTCATTAAAAACTTTTAGCTGAAAATGGCTCGTTTAAAAAAAAAAAAAACCAATCAGAACAGAACAGAACAGATTGTAGCTTGGCTGAAATTTGTTGAGTTTTTTTCCACAAAAACCTCATTTTCCCCTTGGTTGTTTGAGTAAAGCCAACAAATAAGCCTGCCCATGAACAAGGTGCTTTGGAGGGGAGAGCAGAGCTTACTCCCTGCACCTCCCTGCATGTGGCCCCCCCATTTTCAGACAAAAAGTTGTTTCTGAGTGGTGATGGGAACGACCTTTGGAGCAGAAACATCCGAGTGCACAACAGAGGCACAGCCAGGAGATAATTTAGCCCACTTATAAGTAATACCATGATAATTCTGGACTCCACTTGGCTCGTTAAAGGTGCTGTTAGCCAGATATTGCCATTATTTTGCCTTTCAAAGCAACACTCAACCCAGAGATGTCAAAGGGAAAAAAGTACAACCACGGCCGGTGCAAAGAGCTGTGGCCAAGGGAAGTCCTTCAGCTGCCCTGCTCCAGTGGAGTGAGGTGGTCTCTTCTTTAAGGTTAAACATGGGGATTTTGGAGGTTTTCTCCTGTCCTGCTTCAAAAGTACCAGTGGTGCAGCAAAACGGGGTGAACTCTTATTAAGGTAGTGGGTGGGGATTCAGGAAACTGGGGTCTGACACCCAGCCCAGCCATGATCTCTGGCATCTGCTCTCAGAAACAAGATCCTCTTCAAATGCATCCCGCAGATAGCATCCCTGAATGTTATGTTGGATGGGGACCAGGATGAGGTCAAATCCCTGAATCCTGGGAAGATGTGACCATGACCAGTTCTGAAATCCCACCATGAGCCTCCAACACAGCAACCGGCTCTGCTGGCTGTAGGAAAGGACCCTGAGCCCTCCTGGGTGTGGGTAAATGCAAATAATACACAGAATTTATTGCCAGCTGGACACTGATGCTCTCCTGCCATCCATATTGCAAGTAATATGTTTTATTTCTGAGACAAAAATCTTTATTAGGATTACTACCGAGTTACTTGCTTTCCTCCAGAGAGGAGAGATTCAAACCAGAAGAGCTAATGGCTTAAAGACCAGGGATGAATTTAAAAGGATTCAACCCATGGTGTTCTGTTCCCATTCACGCAACACCCGTTTTGCTAAATAACATTGCCTCTGTTCCTTCCTTTTTTTTTTTTTTTTTTCCCCATTTTCTTGTCCTTTTTTTCCCCCCTTATTGGCAGCTGTTTCTCTTGATCACATCTGTAGCAAATCTGCACTTAATCCCCCACCGACAGTGCAGAAAAGGATGGAAAAATGGAAAGGCTGATCCCAGTGCCCAGGATGAGGCAGGGAGGGAGGGAAGGGCTGTAACAGGAGCAGGAGGCTCCAGGCAGGGCGAGTTCCAAGGAGCAATCCCCACTCCAGAGCCAGTTTCCCTCAATCCCATCCTGCTGTGACTCCAAGAGCTGTGGGATCCAGCCCCACCTGCCTCAGGGAGCCTGAGAAAGTGATGGAGACCCACTGACAAAGGCAAAGATGACTCAAACCCGAGAAGCATCTTGAAACCTCAGGAAAAATACTGGAGGACCAAGCAGGGATGCTCAGGGGATACCAAAGTCATGTGGGGCTGGCGTGAGGAGCTGCAGTGAGCACAGACCCCAGTGGATGCTGGAACAGTGGGATTTTGGCCAGCTCCTGCCAGCTGCAGGGATGTGCCCGGACCAAGGAGCATCCCTGCCAGGGATCAGCC
Source organism: Ceryle rudis (assembly GCA_033439905.1). Lineage (NCBI taxonomy): Eukaryota > Metazoa > Chordata > Aves > Coraciiformes > Cerylidae > Ceryle > Ceryle rudis. The sequence goes on along the minus strand of JAAGNO010021304.1, from coordinate 621 downwards.
AGGACGTGGCAATGCTGGGAGCAGAGACCTGTTTGCAGCAGGATGGGGCCACTTTGCCACTATCTGCCTAATTCTGTGAAATTTCACCCTCCATAAATACACTTCGAGTAATTTGTGGCTTAAATTGTGGTTATTATTATTACTATTATTATTGTCAGCATCTCACCATAGCCAGTGGGGGGAAGGTTTAGCACTTAAGCTGCAGCATCTCAAAATAATGAGTGCAAGTGACAACACCCTGAGACCACCCCAGCCCTTCCCTGCACCACCCTGGAGAGCTGGAGGTCTCCAGGAAGGGCTGGAGGTCCTTATGAAGGTCTGGATATCCCCATGAAGGCTTCATAGGTCACCGGTGGGTCACCGGCACCCACTGGGGACCAGCTCTGGGTGCACATCCAAAGTTTACCTTTCATGCCCAAAGCACTTCACCAGAAGAACCACAGATGGCAATGGGAGGCTCATGGGAAGGAGGGGGCTCGCCCACCGCCCCCCCCCCCCTCGGGGCCTCCCACCCCTTTTCAGAATCCACCCCTTTTCAGCCTCCATTGCCACTGGGGCTCCCACCCCTCTTCGGTCTCCCACCCCTTTTCGGCCTCTACTGCCACTGGGCCTCCCACCCCT
>JAAGNO010021303.1:0-18363 GCA_033439905.1 Ceryle rudis | reverse complement strand
TTTAAAAAACGAGTAGATGTAGCACTTGAGGCTATGGTCTAGTGGTTAGGGAGATGTTGGGATGAAGGTTGGACTTGGTGATCCTAGAGGTCCTTTCCAACGCTAATGATTCTATGATTCTATGACTTGTGTCAGTGGTCTGGTAAGTGCTTTACTTTGCTTATACTGAGCTATACCCCAAACACAGGGAAAAAATGATACAGAATGGCCCTGGATGATCACAGATCAGCCATTTCCAGCACTGCTCAGACACAGAGGGGCACAGCAGCCAGGTCACAATCTTCACCTGTCACAAGAATTTGCAACTGGCTCATGCCAACTGAGGAGAGAAGCTAGAACACAACATATAGAATTACACAGATAAATATTTATTCATGCACATGAGGTGTCCCAGCCAATGTGGGACACCCTGGATGTGATTTTACACATTCTTATACCCTTCAAAGACTCAGGCATCACACTACTTGACTGATCACTAACACACACTACTGATTACTAATCATTATAAAACTTTGCAGAGCAACTATATTTTTGCAGCACTCTTGCTGCTTGTCTATTTATCCAGATGTCCCTGGAGTCAGTCTTGCTATAACTATCTATGATGCCAGACAACAGTGGGAGGGTTTCAAAGACATGTCAGAGGGGCTAGGATGCTGGCCTTATCTTGGTTGTCCAGGGGTATCCTTTATCCTTCAAGCTCCAGGAAGCTGAGTACTTATTTCCAAGGCCTGGCTGTCCTTTTAGTTTTACTTAAGTATGAACAATACTAAAGTCTCTAGTAAAATTCCACTACCTCATTACATTACAGTGTGTAACATGAAATGATATATATATAAACAAAGTTAATACACTTTCATACTATAAGCCTGACTAAAACAATAATTAGGGAATTTGGTAACAGGTCTCTGACATGCTGGGGCTGCAGGCAGGCAGTGGGCAAGCACTTGGGCTCACTGCCGTCCTCATTACAGAGGCAACAATAAAGAATTCACCAGTTTCTCCTTTTTCCTTGTAGCAGCCCAGAAGATGGGCCTTGTTTGCAATCACTTTGCTGCATTAAACCGTCCCTCAGAATCAGTCCACACCTTTACACGTGAGCCTGTGTCAAAGATCACCAAGCGCCTATTTTCAACTTACTGACTTCAAGCCACATGCACTGACCAGAAATCATGGGGCTGGCTTTTCACTTTGCTCTTTAGAGCCTCTAAAATTAAAGTGAAATGAGGGTGCTCCACACACCGGAGAGACAAGGCAGTTGGGGAAACCTGCCTTTCCCCACAGGCCGCCGGCAGAAACCGCCATTTCAGAGCCTGGCTTTGTTCTCAGCACTGCCACTTTGCAGGCCTCTTTCCTCACCGTTTTATTTGCAATTGAGCTATTTGCCGGAAGATGGCAGGGTAAGATAAAATATCCCTGAATTGTGGTCCCAGCTATTACCTAGCAAACTGGTGCCCCCAGTAGGATGGCAATAACGGCCTCCTGGGAAGCCTTTTACAGTAAGATCTCGATTTACAGAAGCGGTGGGCTACCAATGCCTTGTACTTAACTTACTTAGTTTCTAAACGGCTAGGTTTATAGCAGCAGGTAGAAAACAGTTTGTTTAAAGAGCACGTTCAAGTTTGATGAGAACAAAAGCTGCAGTCACACCAAAGGGGGGTGAGCCAGGAACACAGCCTGGCCAGCATCAATGGACAGCCAGCCCTGCCATCACAAAAGTGCAAATAAGAAAAAAAAAATAATGTTTTTCAACAGGTAAACAATCAGATCTGCTGTAAAGCCTTCATAGTCACAGCTGTGTTGCACAGCTTTTTTGTGGGTACAGCAGGAAGAGTGAGGGGCTAAGTGGGAAGGCATCCAGACTGCATCATTCCCTCCTCCGGACACACTGCCCTAGCGGAGTCGGTCTGTCCGTATTTGCAGCACACCCAGCAAGCTTTCATAGATGTTCAGTTATAAACCCTTTTGCCAGGGTGTAGTGAGGTAGACTGTCTTTGGAATTGCTACACACTTCTTCCAGCACTGCTGTGTCTGGGGCACTCTTTGCTGTGGCAGAGGATTTCCCTATAAGTATGGAAGTTAAGACTAGGAAATCCATTGCATTTACCAGTTCTTATGGGATTACCCATCAAGCCAGCTTTTTTTTCTCAGTAAATAATGCTAAAAAGGGCATGCCCCCCACTGTGATACAAAGATTTAGGAGTAATTCTCATTATGAAAGTAATTACATATTTTCTGTATTTTGTATTTTATGTATTTTGTGTTTTATGTATTTTGAGACTTGTTAAAATATGAATAACACAAGTCTTCTTCATTTTAGCACCCAAATATATTAAGTTAAAAGTTTTAGAAAGCTTATTCAGGTTTTGCAATCATGCTGCAAGTTCTGGTGCCTGAAGAACTTCTCAAATACCATTGGAAATTCTGGAATTTTTTAAAAAAACCAAATGTGAATTGTGATCTGTCAGTTAACAGTCTGGATGAATTTGAAAAGAAACTGATATTCACACTGGTAAATTGGTATTGTGCTGAAACATGTGGACATTCTGTTAAATTTGTACATTCTTCCATGTTCCAACAGAGCTTCATGAATAACACTTGGCCATATAAAATACTGGAACGGTTCAAAAATAACCAACTTTTAGCCTTCACGTGCAATAGGCATAAGAGAATCATATTCTGAACCTTTATGTAAACTTGAAGAATTGTGACTTCAGTTACAAAGAAATGTGTACTATAATAGCTCTACATATATATGACATAAATAACTGATTTGTGGTAGAATTAATCTTTTGTGCATATCTCAAATATCAAATGCCAGTTTGGTGCTTCTGGGTCACTTAATTAATTAATTAGTTGTATTAGTTGCAAGCTTACTTAAGTTACCTCCCTTGATATATTATACCTGCAGAATAAATTATTTGTCTCACAAAACTTCTTAGCTAAAGAATCTTACCTCTTCCTAGCTACAGTATTTACATCAAAGGAACAACCAGATACCACAGTATTTGTCTTAATTAAATCATAAGGAATAGACTGAAATATGCCTAAAAAAAGATATGTGGAGCTTACCATTTGTCAAACTATAAGCTGTTAAACTCCAGGATTCAGAAAAGCAAAGACACACATCTCCAGGAAGTACGTGCTATTGTAATATCACAAGAGCTCTGTGCTTTACAACTTTCATATCTGTTATTTCACTCTCTTTTCAGCAGGAAATGTTTGTATTTGGAAACAAGAAAAACACTGTGTAGTGGACTTGACTGTGTGCGACTGAAGTATGTTAGCAAGCCCACTTCTATGCATGTGTTAAATAAATGCCCAGATCACATATGTTTGTGAAAGGTATTAGTATCTGATTTCTTCTGTCAGCTGTTATAACAAAACTCAGTAAAACATAGTTTATGGAAAAAAAAAAAAAAAAAAAAGCATGCCAAGTGGTGACAAAAAGCAGATCTCTTTTGGGACACTGGTTGCAATAATTAATTTTGTCTAGCTTCACAGTTGCAGATATGGGTTAAAATTGTGGGGGTTTTTGGTAACTCTTTCTCCTTATGTTGGAATATTTTATTTTCATCCGAAGTACCCATGCTGTTTTGTAGGTTTTGGTACTTTTTTCATTAAAAAATACATAGAAGAGAATAGGAATTTTATCTGTTACTTGGGACCTCAATTCTACATCAGTTGCCACATTTAATAATTTTTCACACAACTGTGCTTCTCCAGTGATTCTCAAAAGAAAACAACAAAAATCAAACCAACCAAACAAAAAAACCCACCCAAACAAAAGCAAATAAACAAAAATCCCCCCCAAACCAAATAAAACACAAAAACAAAAACACCAAAGCACAAAAAAAAAAACCCACCTCAAGCTCCCTATGATTATGTTTTCCTTACATCTGTAACTCACCTACTTGTTAACCACCAAATGTTGCTATTTATTCTGCAATGGCATTTGTTGTGCCCTGCTTTGAAAGAGAGAACATTTGTCTGTTTCTAAAACACAGTTCAAGGTAGTACTAACATAAACAACATACCACAAATATCCCTGAGGTGAAAGTGACTGAGCTCTTAAAATATGTTTTGTAACATGAAGTCAGACTATATAAATATAATAGCCCAAGTTCTACCTGAAATTTGAGTTGACTTGCAGTTCCTAAAAGCAAGTGAATATGATTTGGTAACCCTCCTTCAGCAGTACCTGCAAAGGGTCTCTGAAATTTTATTTGTTACCTGCCTGCTGCAACCAAGCCAACAAAGCAGCACTCTGGGAAACCATGGTGAAAGCTGCAGAGCAGATGGTAGAGGACAGAGCTAGCACAGCAGACTGTGGTAAAGGCAGAGCTAAGCCAGTCATTAAATCAACCTCGCATTCTTTGTGCAAGCTCATACTAAGGCGGAGGCAAGTCATTTTGGTTTATAAGCACTGTGACAGGTAAACACTGAGGCCCTGCTTCACTATCATCAGTAGTCAGCTGTAGAACTCCTACTAGCTTCAGTGAAAGCAGGTGCATGTCCTGATGCAATAGAACCTTTGGCATGGTCATCACTCAGGTGGAGGTGTCTCTTATTTTCACACTTGATCTATTTAATATTCACTATAAGTGAAGGTGTTATCCTGCCAGGTAGGTATGGCAAAGCAGATCTAGGGTCACAGCAGAACTGTTGGGCATATGTATCAGAGGCTACATATTCATTAACGGGAGGACTACTCCTTTACCATATTATGTTGATCAAATACAGACATTTACAATTAAACAAGTTTGTAGCCCATTTGTAGCCTTCTTAAGAAACATGAAGTGGTATGGTCATTGTATTGATGCTAGGAAAACATCTGACTGATGCCAGTACTTTGTTTTTACAAGCTGGTTTAGGGAACCTTACATAGGAGTAAGGAGTAGAGTCTTTTATTATAATATGTATTTTTTGTTGAAGGAAGTGAATTGGAGTTAGTCTCCTTAATAAGCAGTATTGATGATAATTATGACACCTGAGAACACACACTACCTGGGTCCTTAGCTGCTGGAAGAGGTTCTATCATCAGTTTAGGCCTGTGATATTTTGCAGGTTTTGCATGTTATTTACACACACAATTTATCAGCATCATGTTATGATCGGACAACCCTCTGATTCTGACTTCAGAGGACTACAACAGAATTTGAATATCCTAACTGGAACTTTGTGACTTTGTCACACATGGTCTTTAGGCTTCATCTTTTGGCTTTACAATCCAATGAAGCACCATGATGAGAGCCACCAGCCGTGTGTTTATGCAACAGTGAATAAAGGAAACAGAAGGGGTAGGAAGAAGGTGGAGTTTCATTGTTAAAGAAAATGCTGTAGGTGAAGAGGCCTATGTGCTTGTTTACAGAAAAACACAACTAAAAATTAGGTGTGATATTTGAAAGTGGTTCAGTGCAGGTTTTTGTGAACATTTTTAATAATCAGTATATTTGTATATAAAACTAAGCCTAGGCCAAAACACCAGTCATTCCTATTTTGGTGAATGTCTATGTTTTTCACCTTGTTAATCTGGTTCGCTTCACACAGGTTACTGTTGGAAGCAGTTTACACATGTTTAACTTATGTGAATTCAATGAGTTAATCAATTTTTAAAGCAGTTAAATGCCTGATTCTTGGGTACTATCTTGCATTCTTAGGCAAGTGAACATTACTGGTCAATTCTCAGAATTAAACAAACAAGATTAAAACCTTTCTCTAACTGAAAGTTTAATTGGCTAACCAAGTTGTGAAATCCAGTCTGCTTGCCCTGCATAAATGATAAGGTAGGAATTTAAATAGATGAAATAGGAAACCCTACTGTATGTTTTGTATGTTTTGGTTGGTTTTGGTTTTTTTCATAGGAGAGAAAGTCCTGTTCTTTTTCTCAAGTAGAGACAATATGGAAATATTATTCCCTGGGATGTTTTATCCAGTAGTAATTTCCACAGTGTTATGGTTTGTCAGTCTGATTTTCATGACTTTTATTGTCATGAATTAGGTGTTTAACTAAAATCCATTAGAATTACATGGATATAAGTCCATAAATGAGAGGACAATGAGGCCCATCAATTCTTAGCATTAACTCAATAACTCATTTAATTATGGGATTTGGGACATTTGTAATTACCTTCTAAATGGGATATTTACTGAATAAGCTATTACTATCATAGTGTTCTGTGTGTGTGAAATTTTACTGACACCTAACAGCTACTTCTGCAACAGTAGCCTCCATTAGCCAAGAGAAATGTCACTGTCACAGAAAAGGTGATTTATTTTTCCCGCGGGGGGCCTCTGGGCCTTTGTAATTACTGGGAAAAACTGCCATTTTTACAGACTTTGTGTAAAGTACTTTCTTTTACTGATTTGAGAACATATTTTTAAGGAATTAACTCAAATTTATATTTATCTTAATTCTTAATTTCATTTTAATTTTCTGTTTTTCTCTATAGCATACTTCTGCTCTAGTGAAATATCAAAGTTTGTGAACTTTAAGTGAAACATATGCTTGCTTCAAATATGGGACAAAGTATAATGCAGACAATTCCATCATCCACACTACTGTGGCTGGTGTTTGCTTCTTTTGACATAAATGGTACTCTTCCATTTTGACTTCATTTTTGACTGAACATTGTTTTGTAAACACAGGACTGCACATTATGTGTACTGATCAATAAATAAATTCAGACTTTTCCATGAAATATAGTGTGGTTTAGGAGGAGTAGAAAATCCTTAAAAATTTGATTATATGCTTAGTTTACTTTGGCAGTAATATGGGTGTGGAATTCTGCTGCTAGGGGTCTTAATAGTTTTTGTCTTGGGCCTGGTCAATAATAACGTGGAAAGAATGTTTTCTTTTGGCATTTTTTTTCTGGTTTGGGCATATCTGTTCTTTGATGGAAAATTCAAGCAAGGGAAGAATATATACTAAATGAGTTGTGTTCGAGAGATCAGCAAGGACAAGATCTAAGTTCATAGAATCATAGAACGGTTTGGGTTGTAAGGGACCCTAAAGATCACCTAGTTCCAACCCCCCTGCCATGGGCAGGGACGCCTCCCACTGGTTGCTCAAAGCCCCATCCAACCTGGCTTTGAACACTTCCAGTGATAGAGCATCCACAGCATCCCTGAACAACCTGTTCCAGTGTCTCACCATCCTCATAGTGCAGAATGAAAGTGAAGTTAATTCAGAGAGACTTTGGATTTTGCGTTTAATAAAGTAGAATGATTCCAAAAGCAAAATAAGGAATCTATTCACATGAAGCTATTACACACTAACAGAAAAAAAAGGTTTGTTAGGAATGTATAAGCCTGTGCCATCCATTGCACCAACACAAATGAAACTAACTTCAAGGGCAACTGAAAGAAAAAGCACCATGCAAACATGTAATACAGATTGCTATTAACCTTGCAAGGCACACATTTAACATACAGTATTAAATAATCCCAGGGTATTTATTGCTTTGTATCAAATGCCGAGGTACAAAAATTGTATTAGCATTTAATTGCCACGTGCCATATTCCCCATTGTGATTTTAACACACCTATTTAACACTCCTCTGGCATGATGAGTGCATATTGAGTAATTTAAACGCGGGGTGCGGGGGGGGGAAGGCTACACATTCTTTGTTGTCATCCTTACATAGTGCACGACACACGCTCACAAAGCATGTTGTATTTTTAAGCTTTAGCTGTAGCTTTAGGAAGCTTTAGCTTTAGTGAGCCGCTCGCGGGAGCAACAAGACACTTAGAAAATCAAAACTGCCACATTGGTATTGTAGCCAGAGAGGTTGGATCTGCGAGCCGGCAGAAGGCAGCCCTCCTGCAGAACTCGAGTATTGTCTGTTCAGATCTTTGTCTCAACGCAACAGCAAATTAGGGGCGTCTTGCCGCTGCAGTTCTTTTGTGGGAAAAGCAAGCCCCCCGCCTTTCCGTCCGCAGGAGCGAGAAGGGTGTGGAGGGGGGTGTGCCCACCGGTGCCTCTGTCCTCCCACTCACTACGCGGCGGCTGCGGCCGTGCCCGCGGCTGGTTGCCACTGGGCTCCCGCCGCAGGGGCGTGACAGCCGCTGGGCCCGGAGGGCTGCAAACCCGCTTCTCCGGGAGCGGCTCCGTCAGGACTCGGTGCCGGTCGGGCGTGGTGCGCTGGCGGCCAGGGGCGCTCGGAGCGGCCGGGCTCGGGCCGAAGAGACTCGTAGCAGGAGGAGGAGGAGCAGCGAGCCGGCCCTCACGTCACTTTCCCCGGCCGCGTGTTTACGTGGAGATGAAGATGGCGGCGCCGGTAGCCCCGCCACGGCAGCTGTCGTCGCTGTGAGGCGGGACGGGACGGGACGGGACGGGACAGGACAGGACAGGACACGAAAGGACATCGAGCGTGTGCGCCCCGGCTGAGGGGAGGGGGCAGAGGGGGCGGGGTGGGCCCCGCCTCCGGTAACGCTTTGCTCTCCTGCACAGACGCCATGGAGGACGAGGAGCGGCTGAAGAAGCTGGAGGCTGGGAAAGCTAAGGTAGGTGGAGGCGGCGTGGTGGAGAGGCTGAGGGGACGGCAGTGAGGCCGGGGGAGGATAGTCGGCTGGGCCGGGCCGGGCGGCGGCAAAGCGTGGCTGCGGCAGGGGGCTCGGCTCGGGGCTCCGTCGCGAACAAAGCCGCGGGTGGGGTAGGCGCTTTGTGCTGTCCGCCCGGCGTCCCGGGCTCCCCGCGCTGGCCTCGGGGCGGCGCGGGGCCTGGTGGCGGCCCTCGGCCGGCTTCGAGTGCGGGGGCCCAGCGCGGCTCACGCTACAGGTGCCCGTTGCATGGCCTGGCGGTGACAGCTCGGGCGCCCCCGCCCCTCCCCGCGGGGCCCAGTCCGCTGACGGCGCCGGGCGGACGAAGAGCCGAGGAGACCTAACCTCCTTTTCGCTTCGCACCCGAGGCACGGGTTCCCCTTGCCTTTTAAGCCTGGGAAATTCGCTGTAAACATTTAAGGAAGTTTATAAACCCGACAGCTGTTCCTTAGTGTGGTGCTAATGTCGTGAGACAGCCTTAGGGGACAGAATTAAAGGTGCCTCTAGTGATGCGGTGAGGTGCGTTAACCTGTTGTCTGAAAATGCTGGTCAGTCACCTGTCAGACCTCGCCACGTGTACTCGCCACTGGCAACCCTTGGTGCCCACACACCCGCGTTTAGATGTCACTGCCGCACGGGCCGTCAGGCAGATCAGACGGTGCCCCGCGGGCTGACCGAAGTGTTCATCAGGGAGCCCATCATTTTACTCTTTAAGTATAGGTCGGTACACACCGGCTTGCAAGGCACTTCACCTTCTGGGCAACAGACTGGAGTTACCACACTCTAGGACCTCATTTTTACTTCATAGAAAGCTCTGGTGTGGTCAGTGAGATAGGATATGGTATTTGTAGGAAAATAAGATAAAATTAGGGTTTTGACATCAGGTTCCTTCCAGCAGTCATTGCTAAATGGTAAGAGTTTAGAAGTTTGTTAGTTGTTTATGCTACATGTGACTTGGCAGGAGCTGATAGTACAGACAAGAAGAAAGCAAGCTAAAGATGACACTCTGAAACATCATCACTGTCTTGTTTACGTGGTCTATGGGAAAGAGAATGTAATTTGGCTGTGAAGTATTGAACAGGTATTTTTCTGTATTAGACAAAAACACAACTGTGTTTCTTTCGAAAGAGAGTTCAAAACATACACTGGGAAACTCTCCTAGATGGAGCTGTATGTTTATACAGGAAAACCTGTTCTTAAATGCTCAGAGCAAGAATGGTATTTACACAGCGTTGTGCAGTACTGTTAAAAAGCATTGGAACAGGTCAGGTACTGGTGGCAGTACACTCTGTCACACCCAGGTTGGCTAATCCTTTTGCAGAAAATTAGGAAGTAGTTTGCAAAGAAAATGGCTGAAGCAAATTTGCAAGTATTATAAACAACAATGAAGTATTTATCAAGAGAATTTGTATTTTTGTGTCCACACTGGCCTGGGATTAACACAGAAAATTAATTACAACTACTGAAAGGTGAACCGAAAGCCAACACTCTTGCAGGGATTCAATTTCTTCCTTCTTACTTGGAGAAGAGACATGTGCACACTGTACTAACTTATTTTGCATTTTAGGAACACTGTCATAACTCTCAGCCTTCTTCTAGTCCTTTCTGACTAAACCCTAATGATGCTCTTGCAAGTAAGTATTTGCCTGTAGACTTTCATATTCTTTGCTTTTAAACATCCCTTGTGGTTGAAGTCATTATAACTCTTTAAAGCTATATGAGATTTAAATAGGAAGGGACTGTAAAAGCAGTGTTAGCTTTTCAGATTTTTCACTGGTGTTCTGTGTATTGTTTAACAACTTGCCGCCCCCCCCCTTTTTTTTTAACACATGAATGATGTAACTAAATGTGTTGTACTGCAGAGACTCGATCACAGTCTTCAAGTGACAAGTGTCACTGATAAAAGCAGAAAAGAAGAAATTGTGTTAGTAGAGAATGGAAGCAAGGAGAATGGAGTTGCTCCTGCAGCTGCTTTCCTTTTTCAAGAATAGAGACACATTCACAGTAGCATGATCGGTGTATCTCCAAAAATTGCTTGGCTCCAATGAATGTTTTCTGCAGACTACAGCAGCAAACATCCAGAACACTTCTGAGCCCAGCCACTAAATGTTTTTAAAATAAAATAGCTGTAAAAATGTATGAAGGTACATGTTGTCGTTACTGGGCTAAAAGTGCAGCTACTGCTGTAACTCAATTCATCCACCTGGAATTACGAATTTTAAATATAAATAAGATGTTCCATAAACTACAAGATGAACGCAGGTAATTGTGAGTCCAGAGTATAGTAGGTGCCATGGAGGTAGCTGGTACACTGCTGTTGGGACGTAGATTCTTGTTTAGGTTTGTTTGGCATTTTTTCTCAAAAAGTAGGTAGCTGTCTACTGCCAACTCTCACTATGTGCATTCTCAGCAATGTGAACTTTCTGTAAAGCAATCGTTTGGTTGTTTTCTGGTCATAATGTTGAGTAGACAAGCTGTGGAATTGGTTTTCTATGAATTTATCTGCAATGGAACTTTTTTTGATGTCTAATTAAGACACTGTCTCCCTACATAGATATTTTACAGAGAAGTGTAGGAATAGTTTTACTGCAATGGAAGTTTCTTTTGAGTCCTCATTTATTATTACTGGAAATGGGAAGATGAATTGTGAATCTTGCCTTGATTGAAAGGTGCTGTGTACTTGAGCCTGGCAGAATGGGTCTCATTGCAAACACACAGCCTTCAACAGTACATCATTTGGAAAATGGGAAGGCTCACCAACATTCATGTGTGCCTGCTGACTTCTGGAGACTTCACCAAGTCTTTATTATGAAGCAGTTGCACCATATGTTGCTGTTCTGTCTGTTACAAAGCCACAATGGCAAGGGAGGCACAGATTTAAAGCCTGTAAATTACATGCTCCTTTTTCTGGACCTCTAGTCATTCATTTTCTTTTGCCACAAAATAAATGTGTTAGATATTAACCCAGCCTCTATAAATGTCTGTCTCCTTTACTCATTAGTAATGGTCTTTCTGTGCCTTTATAGAGCTCTCTTCTCCCTGAACAAGCAATTTCTTCATCTTAGTTCCTGATCCAATTACGGTGGAGCAAGAAAAGTGTTTATCAGAAAGGCTATGTAAGGCAAACAGGGTTGACTGTGATGGAAGGTGGAGGGGCAAAGATGTGTGCCAGCAACAGAAATATAGATGCATATTTTTTTGTTGATCAATGCCCCAAAACACTGTGAATTTAGGAGTCAATAAGACATGTTTTATGCCTTGCTTAAGAGATTCTCATGTATTGTTGGTGCCCTGAGATAGATATATCTGGTCTTACAAAAGACAGCAGAGGATGGTGGTTGAAGATCTTGGTGTGATACTATGTGCATACATACTATGTGCATACATACTATGTGCACATGACTCTGTGCATCAGTTTACATGGAAGTCACATCTAACATTACAGTGCATGCTATTTATGGCAGTTGAGTATTTTAATTTTATGTATTTATTTAGCAGCTTAGTAGCTGGCTTTTCTTATCAGGATATTGGACTATTTTGATCAACTCTCAAAACTATACAGAGTAGTTTATGAGCTTCAGAATAAAAGCACCAGGGACTCTGATTCCCTTGTGAGAAAATGGCTGAGAGTATTTTGGTAAGGGTTTTGAAATTTAAACAATATTTTGATATATTTTACACACACACATATGAAATGCACAGATATTATAACTGGTAAAATTAAGAGATACGAAGCTATCAATATCAAGTTTTATGGAATGGTCCATTTTACAGTACTGAAATTTTGTTTGCAAAGTAATTAAATATGTATGTTGCTTCTCTTTAAATGTGTGTTGAGGAAAGGGCATCATCCCTACTTGTATGATTTTTTTGGTATGGGAGGGGTGGACAAGGGAAAGACACTAATTTACTTTGTAAATTCTCTTAGGTTGGTCTAGGATTTTGGGTCTAAGGTTAGAAATACTTAATTTAATGTCCTGATTTTCAAAGGTTCTGTGTATGTTTGTAATATATCCTTGTGACAGTGTTCAAATAAATCATGTAATTGTTGAAGAACCTTAAGAAATTTGGGAACTGGTTTAATTAAACACTTGAGCACGGAATAAGCAGCATTACTCCTTTTGATCTATACCAGAGATTTGCTGAACAGGTGGAACACAGCGCAGTTGGTTTGGGAAGCTCTGATAGCACTCAATGGACGGGTATTACAGGTTGTATGACTAATCTGACAAGTTGTCTTCACAAATTGAATAGTAAAAAGAAATAATTGCATATTTTGTGTTCTGGTCATGTATGTAAATATTTCAGGTGGCTGAAGATGAAAATTGTATGTATTAAAGTATCATTGTCTAAGAGTCTGAGAATGTTTTCTGTTTGCATTTTTATGTCTTACTCTTTTGAGGAGAGAAAAAGATCTTGCTTCCTCCTCTCTGGCCTCGGACTGAGAAATTTTGGTTTTCTCAAGGAAAGCTGTTGATTTTTTTCTTCCCTCTAAAAGGCTCAAGCAAAGCATGGAATAGTTGTGTGTCACAGTGATTAAAGCTCTAATTTAAAACCTCCAGAAGAATTCAGCATAGAGATTGTGTTGGTAAAACACAGTCCTTTTGAACTCCCTGTAATTTACCTCAAGAGAAAAAAACCCAAACAGTATTTCAGTGATTATTAAAGAGTTTTTCATCATGGAAGACATTTAAATCTTAAACTTCATTAAAGAGCTGGCCTACTAATACATCCCCTTTTGCTTTCAGGTGTAGACTGTTCATTTTGTTTATCTTCTGTCTGCCTCAAGTAACTTGAATAAAAATAATGAAACAGAATCCAAGAAGCAAGAATTTCCTTTCAGTCTGCATTTTCTTACTCCTCTTTTCTCTTAAAATAAGTTGTGTTCGGCCACATCAGAAAGTGTTAATTTATCCCAAAGCCCTAGTCATTGCTATCCCTCTTCATAAGTATGGAAGAGTGCAGCTAGAAGTTGAAAGAATGTTTTGCTGGGCTATGTCTGTGTCTGAAGATCCTCACAAACCTGTACGTAATTCCTAGGGATTCCTCTTTTGTATTACTAAGCTATTTCTTCTCTCAGGTCCTTCTGAACTTGTGAGTTTTTTGACTTCTCTACTTTTTTCACAGGCTTCAATTCACTCCTGTCTCCTTTGCATCTCTATCAATGCTAAATGCAGTTTGGAGGAAGCATGGGGAATTGCCTGTGTGTATTTTGATTGTGAACATGAGAAAGCTTAAGAACTCTCTTTGTCTTGCAGAAGAAATCACAGGTACAAGGACTGAAAGTTACCCTGGAGAGAAGACATAGTTTTAAAACTCTTTGAGTAAAAGCAGATAGGGCAGATCTTGAGTAGAGATCAGGGAGAAACAAAAGGAGGTGTTCACATCACTATGCATGCTTTTATTTTTGTCCAAAATAGTATCTCTGCATGTGATCATAGAAAAAAAAAGATTTCTATAACATTAAGTTGTACATATATTTTATCTACATAGTTTATTGCTGTTAGGGTGCTACATAAGCTCAGATGAGAGACCGAACGTAAAGGTAATCTGAAAAATTTTTCAAGACACATTCTATTTCTAATAGCAGAAGGATTGGGATGAGTAGCTTAAATGTTGAGCTTTTTTAGTAGAACTTTATTGTTCTCATGAGCATAATAGAACCACCTGCTCTTTGCAGGTTTCTTAGTGTTCTTTTTTTTCCTAGGGGGAGGTTTTCACTTTGTTTACAAAAATGTTTACACTGTGTTCAAGTTTCTTCTGGACTTTATTGGGTCTTTGTAAAAAAAACAAAACAAAACAAAACAAAACAAAAAAAAAAAACAAACAAAAAAAATCAAACCAAAAAACCCCCATATTAGTACTTGAATTGAAATCTGGGATTTCATCTCTCTTTTCAATTGGCACTACTAGGACTCTAAGTATGTTCTTCATTTTTCTTCTGTCTCCTGGTTTTGATCTCCCAGAAATCTGTTCTTGCTTTCAATACACAAATGACTATTTGTTTTAAATGCTACTGTCAATATACTCTTTTGTTCTAAGCTCTGAAGCAGCTGTCTACCTTACAACACTGATGCAAGGTAGAATGAGCTTAAGCTAATACTTGCTTTCTTCTGAAGATGCAGATAAATATATCTTCAAAATAACCTTTGTTTTCTATCCAGTTTAGAAAAAGCTTAATCCAAGATGCCCAGTCAATTTCACAAAACAATGGAAATAAGACCAAGCAGTATTATTAGTAGTGCTCTGAAAGCAAGGAATTACGTTGTAAAAACATAATTTAAAGTGTTTTCTTGCTTCTACATATGTAAAGAGAAGGAATTATAGAAAAGAAAACATGAAGTTGCTCTTTGCCTACATTCAAAACTCATAATTGTAGCATTAGTCTCTGTCATTTCTATGGTCTGCTTTCCAACTACTTATTTTCTTAGTATGTGTGTTGAAATAGCAAAACAGAGGTGACCGCAACATTTGTTTCCCTCAGTTACAACAGTATCTAGATAAACAAACAAACAAACTTGTCTAGACTGGGAAATAAGCATGATCACCACCAGAAATACTTCTAAAGTATTTTCAGTAAAGTGTGTCTGATGCTCCAAGGAAATTAGATCAGACCTTTGGCATAGGTAGGTGTTATCAGAAAATCCTGTATTTTTTTTCCCCAGAGGAAATAACCGAACAAGTAGGTGCTTTTAAATACCGATGAACAGAGATATTAACTGTAAAATAATGTAAGATTACTGTAGCATCTTAGTGATTGGAATAGGAAAAAATCTGATGAAAATGAGGACTAAAGAAAGAAGACTGCTGAAGTAGGTTCAACTTTGTTGTCCTACCTTATACTTCAGTATAAGATCATATGCTAACAACACTTATTGGGAACCCTAATTTAGGGGCTGAAAGCTCTCTCTTAAATACATACCCCATAGCTGGAAATGTCAATGTCTTGCTATGTATTTGTTTCAAAATCATTCTGTTGCTGGTGCCAGGTATCATGATACTTTGAATTTGTGCAGACACTGATAA
Source organism: Ceryle rudis (assembly GCA_033439905.1). Classification (NCBI taxonomy): domain Eukaryota; kingdom Metazoa; phylum Chordata; class Aves; order Coraciiformes; family Cerylidae; genus Ceryle; species Ceryle rudis. The sequence goes on along the minus strand of JAAGNO010021303.1, from coordinate 2,799 downwards.
ATGTACTGCAGTTCAGTGAATCGTATGTGATAATTGCAGTTTTCTGAATACTATGCTGAAACATAAATGAAACAGATCTTGAAATTTGTGATGATGAGACACTTGTATATTGACTGCAAAGTGCTGGCATGCCATATTGTGTTGATGGTTTTGGTGTGCCTCTTTCTTGAAGGAAACCTTAATCTGTATTTTCACATAATTTATTGAGAAGCCAGTATTTTATAATATAAACTTTCTTTCCTACAAACAATGGACAAAAGACAGAATTAATAGAAATGTTAAGATTTGTTAGAATTCTTAGTTTCTTGGACGTATGGAGTCAGTCTTCCTGCTTCCCCCCCAGCAGACTTCCAGGTAGAACAAATTCAGTAGTTGTCAGCTGGGGAAAAGAATGTGAGATGCTGGACACCAAACACTAAGCTTAAGAAACTGAGGGAGTGATAAATCACAGTTGTAACTACCCTAAGTTGTAGCATCATCACAAAAAAGAGGTAGTTTCTTGGCCATGCTTCTAAATCTCAAAACATGAAGAAATTTTAAGATTCTCCACAACTGGAGGTAATGATTTTAAAGAGAATGTATAAAATTTTGGTGATGTCTTCAGGGGAAATCATAGATTAGCTGAAAACTGTACTGCCGTGGCAAAATGGCAGCCTATCTGTGAAACTGCAATCCTGAGCTGTACAGCCAAGAAGATTGGTGGAGTTGAAGAGGCACAGTAGGTGGGATTCTGGGGAATGTATTTTCTTCATTATTTGGAATATATTCCAGGAATTTAATTTTGCTCTCCCTCCCCCCCCCCCCAACAAGGCTGGAATCTTGTGATTAGTATTAGTGTCTTTGTGAACTTGCTTTTCTTTCATGATTTAGCAGCATGTAAAAAATAATAGAAGGCTGTCAAAATAATATAAGCCTGTCAAGTCTTGTACACTGAGCATGAAATTCATGCAGTTGGTTCTTTCCTTATGTCTGCTCTACTCCTCACAGAGCTGTCTCTCACAAACCTACTGAGCTTGGGGGCTTTATTCTCACTCTGTCCATTCAGTGCCAGACATGCCACATGGTATGAGTTCATGTAAAAATAATACAAACAGGATGGCAAAAATGATGAAGCCCAACTGAGTATAACTTGTCTTAAAGTATTTTACATTAAAAAAAAAATCAAAAACACAAACAGTTTTTCAAAATGAAAATTTGAAGTTTTGTTCAGTTTCTACCCAGGGTTGGAGCACAGAGGTGGCCAGAATGCCTACAAATAATTTCTTTAAAATGCATCTCAGTTCTCCAGACTACTTCAAAAATCTCAACATCAGCATGTGAAAAGATTGCCTTTGATAACTGAGTGGAAGTCATCATATCACTTGTTTTTATTAACAAGGAGTTAGTCCCTGCTTAGCTTCAACAGAGTTTAAGCTGTTGATCTGTATCTGAAAAGCTGATTGTCTTGTTGCCAAAGATGTAGGCTCTCAAATTCTATATCCATTCCATGGCACTTACCACCTTGAAAAAACTGATAATCTTGTGTTGGTTATTAATGAAGTCTTATTTAGACATAGTTTGTTCATTCTAAAGGTGCCTTTTTCTTTCAGACTTCTAATTTTATGAGAAACTAAATGGAAGCAAAACTATTCAGGTCTTACTGTACTTTAATCCATTCTTTTAGGTATGCTCTCTACCTTTTATTATTTTTCTTTCTGAGTTTTTGATCTTTAAACATCTCTGATGTAGACACATTTTTATTAAAGAGGACACAAGAGAAAAAAACCCTAGATGTAGTTTTTATAAATAGAACTAAAGTGGTTTATAGCAGAGTGAAGTTTTTGCTAATACAAATTCTTTCTTTTTTTTCATGTCAGAGGAAAAACTTAAATTTACATGAATCAGTGTAACATAAGCAGTACATAGAGACTCAAAGTAAATCAATAGTTGATGCATTTTCCAGCATCCACAAAATAATCTCTTGGGCATTTTCATCCAGTCTTTAATAAACTCTCCTTCCTTATTTAGTGTATGGACAATGTTACAGTGCAGGAGGAAAGAAAAATATGCATCGTTATGTAGGAGTCTTGCAGACAGGAAAAACCATGCAGAAGGCTGCAGCCCCTTTCTTGTAGCATCTGCACAAACCAGAAATGGCAAATGCTTCTGTAAGTAAAGTTTTCTTGCATTAGCTCCATAGAAGAGTCTGGACAAAGCCTCTTCAGATACAGATTCTCTCCGTGCATTTTATCAGGTGTCTCAGTATCACTGTGACTTTAAAACCCTGTACCTAGAGTAGTCTTTTAATTTAGTTAATTAGAATTTGCAGTTGACTATTTGCAGTGTGTTGTGGAAGAATGAGCTACCTGATCTGGAATGGAGTATTGATTAGGATCCAACAGGAAGCAGTAATTGTTTGACTATACCCTTCTTCAGACTTGTCAGGACTTTTCTTGTAGGATTCTAATCAGTAGGCATGATTTTTGAGAAACAGCTGATTACTTCCATTCCTGCCCCCTGGAAGTTATGTTGATGCTTGATAATACACCATAACCAAGGCTGCAGTCATCAGGAGGACTCTGCTTATACTCACTAGGGAGTCTCAAAAGACTGGCAAACACTGTTCCTTAAAGGACTTTTCAGCATTAAGGCCCTTGGGGATCTGCACAACTGTACACAGGAGAATGCCTTTAGGTAACTAGGGCTGATTCAGACAGAACTTCTTGCTGAAGGTCAATGTGGGCTCCCTCAGCCTGTCCTCATAGGAAAGGTGTTCCTGCCCTCTGGTCATCTTTGTGACCCTCCTCTGGACGCGCTCCA